>JANZXV010000003.1:8712303-8729122 GCA_027576455.1 Erythroxylum roigii
ATGAAAGCAATTTCATACACCACCAATTTATAATGTATTTAAATTTAATGAAAGATGTTAATGCAAATACTTTGGATGAAAACAAAGTTTAAGAGTGTTTCAATAGTCTTGAAAATTTTAAAATTTTTGACAATTATGAGACATAATCTCCTTCAAAAACATTATAATGTTTTTTTGAATGCAAAATGTGACAATGATGTGTCATAATTTAGGTGGAAGCTCTTTATGATTCAAAATGTTGTTATGAGTGCTTATATCTATAACAACAACAACAATAAATTCCGTTACTATGCGGAGTCTAGAAAGGTTCAATAGTACGCAATCTTACCTCTTACTAGTAAAGAGTCTGTTTCCAAATAACCCACATAAAAATAGAGGAAGCGAGAGAAAGTGAGAGAGAGAGCTAGAGAGAGAAAGGAAAGAAAAGAAAAGAAAATAAGTCTTATTATTATTATTATTATTATTATTATTAATTCAAGCTAAATTCCTAAGATGTAAGTATTGCCTATTTACAAGTTTAGGCTAACTACGAGAAGAATTACAAAAATCTCTTTACGAGGGATCCTTTATCTGGATCCTAGTACGCCAAAATTTTCTATTTCAAGTCATGTCCTCAATAAGTTTCAACATAGCCATATTATTTTTGATTACCTTTTCCCAATTCTTCTTAGGCATCTCTTTTCTTCTCTTATAGTTGCTAAGTACGATCTTCTCACATCTTCTTACTGGAGCATCTGAGTGTCTCCTCTTAATATGTCAAAATCACCTAAGTCTTATTTCTCTTAATTGGACAATTATGAGTGCTTATATCTTTGAATGCAAAATGAAATTATTGTCTTTCTTGATCAAAATAGAGATTCAATATGATAACAATTTACATAGAAAAAATCGTATATGATAGCAATCATATGCCTCTTCAATATATGACAGTTCTAAAATAGAATCATAATGGTCACCGTATTCATTGATAGCTAACAAAGCCTTAGAAGTATAATTTTTGTCTAATAAAAGAATTAGTTCAAAGTCAAGATTATTAGAATTCATAACGGATTAAATTAACTGGACATTTGTTTTAATTCTTTTTTATTGTTCTTCTTTGGCAATTTTTTTGTGAATATCCTTTTTGGTTATAAAAGTAGTATATGTTAGTTTTTTTCCCATTTACTTTTATATGTTCTTTCATATTTAAAAAATGAGAAATTTTTATCTTATGACAACAAAGATAAGAAGATTTAGGAGATTTGTTAAGGAAAACTGGATTTTGGCAAACCTTTACAAGTTTTAATTTATAATCCATAAACAATTACAAGAATTGTAAGTTCCTTTACTTGTTCCAACTTTTGATTGATAAGTTGATAAGTCTCCTGAATAAGGTGTTCTAAGACAAAAGTGATGTAACACCCCACTACCATATATTACATACCAGAATACCCTGTGGACGTTCCAATACATAACCTATAATAATGGCATGTTAGAGAAAATACGTATCCAACTTAATGATGGCATAATCTATTATATATAAAAGTCACCAAATTTTAAAACCAAACTGCATTCCTCATTTCATTTCATA
This sequence comes from Erythroxylum roigii, assembly GCA_027576455.1. Classification (NCBI taxonomy): domain Eukaryota; kingdom Viridiplantae; phylum Streptophyta; class Magnoliopsida; order Malpighiales; family Erythroxylaceae; genus Erythroxylum; species Erythroxylum roigii. Next base: position 8,713,874 of record JANZXV010000003.1, read on the forward strand.
AAAGCCAAACTTACATTGTAGCTTTACAAACCATCCAAATATATACAGTATTAAAATTAAGTACATTACATGAGAAATTTTACAAAAACTTATATCTAATCCTTAAGTCTCAACTAACCAACCTTTGAGCAATTTCCTAACAAAAGTACAAGAATTAATCTTCTTGTAGCATCTCTCTTTCACTAGTGTCCTCTCTTGGACTTAAAAAATCAATGTTACAATTTTGATGAGTTTTGCGAACTCAGTGATGTACCATCCTCGATGGTTCACCCAATTCATACCATATAACAAATCATATAAGCAGATAATTTCACATCTTTTCATTTAACAAATTGCACCACATATCATTCACTTCACATACCCATTTTCATACAAATACATGGCCATATTATAATTCAATCAGTCAAACACACTCAATAAGTGTATATGCAATGTTCGTATGACCCACTTTAAATTATTACGTTGTTGTGACTGAGTGCCAAAACTGTCCCGTATCTATTGTGGATACCAGGCTCATTGATATTGTCCCTTACTCGTTGCAGATATAGGGCTCATTGTACATATCAAGCCTTTGGCTCTATACCACATTTCGAAGCTTTAAGCTCATATTTAGTGGCTACTCATGTCACAATAACTATCATTATCTAATCATACATTCGTGTATGAAATGCATCACATTCACATTCAATCATTCATTGTTTCAAACATTCCCATTCACAATCCCATTTAAACACATTTACAGTCTCATTCTCATTTATCATCAGACCTTAGTCCGACATTTTATAAACATGTTGAGAAATATTTATTTCACTAAATTCACATTCAAGGAACACTTCAATATCACATTCATTAGTTAGAATCTTCGGACCTTCATGTCCAGAATCGATACAAACAATCTACATTCAAAACATAATTTCACCAAATTTCACGCTTAAGGAACACTTCAATATCACATTCATAAATCAGAATCTTCAGACCTTCATGTCCGGAATCAGTATAAACAATCCACACATAATTTCACCAAATTCACATTCAAGGAACACTTCAATATTATATTTATAAATCATAATCTTCGGACCTTCATGTCCGAAATTAGTACAAACAATCCACATTCAGAACATAATATATAATAGACAAATATTAAGTCAGACCGTCTAGGTTACTCATAGTATGCTCCAGATAGCTATTGCCTTGAAATCCCGACAATGTTTGAATGGTGGCGCTCAATGTGCTCCTCTATATCATACAATACATACACATATCACTATTTTGCATAATGATATACGTACTCAATTATGTACCTATGTGTATACAAAATACATACAATGCATGTTCATGACAATCTCGGATTCCTTATCATTATTCTTGTCACAATATTTATTCATATATCAATACTCAATTGATCAATCCAGATTTCTCTAAAAACGTACTTTCGGGTTCACTTTGCATGATTATTTTCATAAGGAAAATGAAGTAATTTGATAACACTTCCTTCTAGAAAATTGTTCTCTCATGTCTTAAGTTTCTAATGATACCAAGATCATACCATTTGATTCAGTATTTCAGAAGTTATACTCAATATACTACAGACTGAGTACATTTGAAATTTTGTAGTGCATAATCATGCACTCAAATTTGTACAACTCATATATCTCAATTCCAGTATCAAAAAATTACAATTTTTATATCAATTGAAAGATAAGAGAATAAGCTACAACTTTTGTGAAGACAACTTTGTCTGATTTGGCCTACATCAATACAATTTATTCAATAACAACAAGACATGATTTCTATCACGGGTAGTGCTACAGCCTAAACCAAAATTTAATTTCAAGCTAAATTTCGAGACCCTTAAGGACATAATTCAAATTCAATTTCTTCTTAAAAATTGTATCCAAATGTCTCTAGTTCAATTTAAATCAAGAATAATCTCATTTGTAAATCTACAAATCAAAATATATCCAAAATACCGAAGCATGATCAGTGAAATCATTATAGTTAACAATATTCTGGCACACTCACCATTTTCATCCTAAATTTATCACTCAATCTTTTCCGAATGGATTAAGATGTTTATAAATTTTGGTGAAGATGAAAAACACTTTAACATTTTCATCTTTAGCATTTTCATGTTTAGCCAATATGGAATACTCTAACTGGGAATGAACTTCTCAATTAATAAGTTTTTAACTCTTTCAAGGCTAGGGTAAGGATTGAAATATACATATGTATATATATTCTAATCCATGGCAGACAGCAGGCAACAGGCCTACCATTAAATAATCCTGATATAAGTGGTAATGGATTTTCATACATGCATCTTTATGTGTAAAATAAAAACAAAAATGCTTGTTAATAGTAGCAACTTGAATAAAAAATGACAAGTTTCTTTATCTATCTCTGTAACTCTTAGAAAGTAGAGAAGTGGATTTTATTTATTTATTGCATTGGCCACTTCACTAGACATTATTTTTATTTCTGAACATTCTTGGTGGCAGTGTTGATGTTCCTTTTTTTATGGATTAAATTGAGTCATAAAGCTGCGTAGAATCTAAGTACTTGAATTATATAAGAAAAATAAGAACACCTTCCTACCAATTAACCATCCTCTCAACACTACATTGTGACAAAGTTATGGTTCGCCACAGTATCAGGACACGACATATTCCGGATTGCGCACGCATGTCCAAGGACTCCATTAGGTGTCTCTCATTAAAATAAGCTAAAAACGACTACATTAATAACAGTAGTAGGCCTTTTAAAGGAAGGTAAGTAGGCAACACTCCGGGTAACAAGGAAAGCAGATAAGGATACGGTGTCATGGGACCAATGTGTTTTTTGTTAATACAACCCCAAATGCTACTTTTATGTATATACTAAAAACTTGGCGAATGGTTTCAAAACTATGCTGGTTTAAGACAGCATGTGTGTCCCTTTCTTTCTTTCTAGTGATATGTACGAGGAATTATTTTCATGAAACCGTAGGCTGACGAGAGTATTATTCGTTTCAAGTTGCTGATGATCGGATTTAAAAACTATATGTTTTAAGGATTTCTGTTGGAAAAGCGAAGGAGTGATGCCATTATTTTGCACACAAGACAATACCAAACTTTGCAGGGCTCCACAATTGCACACACCAAGGCACTTCCTCATAAGACCTGTAGCGTCATGGAAAAGGAATTTTCAACTCCAAACGAAAAGTGGGAAACACAGATTTGATTTTTATGCTCTTTCAACTTGATAAACAGTAGAACTTTTGAAAAGGTTGGTGTGGGCCTGAGGAAGGCACAGCATACAGAATGTCACCTAAATATTAGTATATGCTATTTTCAAGACTATGTGGTGCGGTGAGAACACAAACATCCCTGTCAATTGCTTTTTTTGGCCTGGAAAAGGAGGTTCTTTTTCACTAAATGGAAAGAGAAAGAGCCCATCAACTCTTGTGGAGGAAGTGGGGAACACAGGAAAACAAGCTAATATGCTGGTTACTCCGTAAACAGTTGTCCTTGTGGACATGACAGGCATTGGATGTCATTTCTATCCATAGTTCAAGTTTTAGAATAAATTGATAAAACAAAAAAACTTCTGTAGTCTTAACTTGTGCAAATTTTGCAGTTGGTTTAACTGATATACCATCCTTGTGAGGTTTAGTAACAGTTCAGGACAAGAAAATCTTGCAGTGCAGGACTTCCGGTTGACGACATAGGCACCTGGTGAGTATACATCATTTGCAGAATTGGGAATCCAATGCAAGGTGCCTATGGATACAGCAGCAAAACAGTAGTTTTCCGATACTTCATTTTCACCATATGAACATGCTTTATTTATTTAAGCCGAGAAAGGACATGGAGTGGGGGACAACACAAAGTGGGACAACTAACAGAGGCAAACTCTATTTAAGCCTCACTTGGTTTAAAGTGGTGGTTATGACATTGGAAATCTCACGTTGAGGACAGACATATAAACCTCAACTGAACTCTCACCGCCTGATTAAGTTGGTTTGATGGAATCCATGCAACTTGCCCATGCACATTGGCTCTTAATACGATATACTTAATGATTGTGACCATGTCCAGATGTTGGACAATTATTTTTATTTGTGTTATTATTCACCTGCTTGGTTATAATCTACGATGTTTTAGCGATTCAAAAACATGACTCATCTCTCCCTCAACAAAAAAGAAAATAAAAAATGATTCATCTCTAATTTTCATGAAATTTAAACTAGATGTGCACAACAAACATCATTATCACTTGACTCAACCCCACTATGTTATGACATTAACATCTTCTACTTGTTTATAATTGTCGACTGAAGGTAAACTACGTGGTAGAGTTTATAGGTACTCCCTCTTATTCATAATAAGTGTAATTATTGACTTTATATGCATGCTTATAATTTTACTTCCAAAATTAACTTTTAATTTTTTTTCACATCTTAATTACACAGATTATATTTTCAAGACACTTTAACATGTAATTAATAAGAATATATCAGACATTTCATTAACTTTCTTAATAAATGTGCATTCCTCTAAAACGACACCTATTATGAATCGAAGGGAATAGCTTTTAGCCTTTCATCGGCAAAGCTGAAGTTACTTTTAGGAAAAGCAACGGGGGATAAGATTTATGATAATTCCAATCTTTTTTTTTGAATCAATGATAATTCCAATCTTCAAGTTTGAGTTTTACTCAAGTCAATCCAGCCCATCATACCAACTGCATTCCCTTTTAAAACTCATGCCAAATTCCAAGAGTCCAAGCAAAATCCAGAATTCCCAGTAATAATACCGTATTTGGGAAATGGCACTTTCTTTATTTGACTCTTCTGTGTCCAATTTTACCTGCCTACAGAGGAAATAATTTAAAAGTAACTAAATAAAGAATTACCCTTATTTCAAAGTTTGCCATATATTAGAATGGTAATTTTGTCAAAAATATATAACTTTGTAGATTATTATGTTTATTATAAACAAGAGACTTTTAACTCTTAGTAAATATAGTAAAGTGTATTTCTTGTTTTAAAAAATCAAAATCCATAAAAACCAATTACGTACAAGCCAAATGGAGGGGCAATTAATTAACGAATGCTATGAGCAAAAGAAAACAAAAGGAGTATCGAGGAGTCAGAGCGCAAGGACAAGTTATTACCCTTCAGTTTTTTCCTCGTTCCCCTTCATCCCCTAATCCTCATCACACCCGTCCCCATCACCAAGTGTACGGTCCAGGCTCATTTCTGGACCCGCATCAAATCAGATCATCATTAACCCAATACACCCCAGTTACAAGAAGACTGGAAACAGCAAAACAATTGGGGCTATAAGAAGATCTGGAGTCTTTCAGTTTCCAAGGTCCTCCTGAAAGGGCATTGTGGTCATTTTCAATTAATTAGATGGTAAAGGACTTCTCTTTTCTGGCAACTTTGGCTTGATAAGAAAGTGGGGTAAAAAGAAACTCATTTATGCTCTCTTTTCCATTGATAGACACTTACAAAGACAGACACAGATATGTACTGTTGAAAACTCTCAAACTTTCCCCACCGTTGACCCGCCGGAGCTAACTGCAACCCGGCGACTACCATGGGAGAAACAGGCGTTATCCGGGTTCCGGGGAGTTATTTGGACCCACAAGCCCGAGAGTTCAGGCCGAGCTGTAATAACAACGACGTTAACATGTCATCTGCTCATCAAATTTACTTCTTTGGACCACCACCGCAGCATGTCTACTACCCGACATACGCCGGTGAACCTCTGCCCTTTGAAGGCGGTGCAGTTGGGTTGTACCCCAACTATTCGTTACCGGCGGTTCCCCCTCCACCGTACGTCAACACCGTACCACCGTTGCCTCCTTCCTCAGTTGCCCCAACGAGGACTCTTCTGCTGAGTTCTGTGCCGAGAGACGTGAGCGAGACGGTGATTAGACGTGAATTGGAGGTTTTTGGAGAGGTTAGAGGTGTTCAAATGGAGAAAGTTTGTGATGGGGCGGTGACTGTTCATTTTTATGACTTGAGACATGCAGAAAGAGCTTTGAAGGAGATAAGAGAACAACACATGCAAGAGCAGAGTAGGGTTAGGAATGTTTTTAGTGCTTGGGTGCAAATTGAGGGTTTTGACGGAAGAAGCATGGTTGCACCGCCGCCTACGGCGGCTCGTGGACTTATAGCCGGTTATGCCGTGTGGGCACAGTTCATTATTCCTGCCTGTAACGCCGTCCCTGATGGCCATAACCAAGGGACTATTGTAGTTTTCAATTTGGACCCCAATGTTTCTAGTAGTTCACTTAAAGAACTCTTCAAAGCTTATGGTATGTTCCATAATTTCTTATAGCTATTCGCTTTGTTTCAATATGTGTTCTTTTGCTGTAGCACAATTGACATGTTACACCAGCCAAAGGAGCAATAGTTTGACTGCTTGGATTGCTAAAAATCCGATCTTTATTGGCTTTGAGTGTTCTTGCAGGTGCTGTTAAAGAACTGAGAGAGACACCTTTAAAGAAGCAACAAAGGTTTGTAGAGTTCTATGATGTAAGAGACGCAGCCAAGGCTCTCAGAGAGATGAATGGAAAGGAAATTCATGGCAAGCAGGTTGTTATTGAATTTAGTCGACCTGGTGGCTATGGTAGGAAATTCTTCAACGCCACCGCCAAAAGTTTCTGCGCTAACGATAATGCAATCATCAACTCCATTAACAGTAGCCACAAGAAAACTTCTAAATACATGACACAACATCCTCCACAGCCATCACCGTTGTCCAGTAGATTTTCTGTCCACTCACCTTTTAAGATTCCTTCCCGTTCACTGATGACTCAATCCCAATTCTCTACCTCAAAGAAAGCATCGAATTCAAGAAATGTTAGCCCTAAAGAGAACGTCCACGAGAAGGGTTCAATAGATGCATCCATGGACTGTTTGTCCTTGAGTCGTGTGGTTGGCGATGATAGCCCTGAGAAAATAACCGATGGCGCTTCAAAGAGAAGTGTGAGAAAAAGCCTAAATAACTCGCCGCAGCAGCCTAGGAATAGGCCATGGAAAGGTAAACAGTCGAGGAAGCTTGATAGTCGGTTTCTAATTAATGAAGATGGGCAAGTTGAATCCAGTCGCAGTGATTCCAGGACCACTCTTATGATCAAGAACATTCCCAATAAGTACAGGTTAGCTAGGCAGCCTCCTACTCCAAAAGCTTTCCCAATCCTTTTTGCTTTTGCTTTTAGAGAATTGGGGTAGTAGTGTGTTGTCAACTTATGGTTGATTAACAGTTCCCTAATCCATTGGTTTTTGCAGCCAGAAGTTGCTGTTAAATATGCTGGACAACCACTGCATTCACTGCAACGAGCAGATAGCCAACGGAGATGACCAGCTATTGTCTTCCTACGACTTTGTCTATCTTCCCATTGATTTCAAGTAATTATCTTTCCTATATTTCTTCATTACTATTCCCATTCCTTTCCCTTTTTGCCGTGGTTTTCTTCTTTGAATCTCCGCTATCGAATAGGTAATAGCCAGACAGAATAACTTATAATCTTCATCACTATTGAACTGGCGTCCATTTCCTCTTGGTTCACAGCAACAAGTGCAATGTGGGATACGGATTCGTAAACATGACCTCGCCTCAAGCAGCATGGCGGCTTTACAAGGCTTTTCACCATCAACATTGGGAGGTCTTCAACTCCAGGAAAATCTGTGAAGTTACATATGCCAGAGTTCAGGTTTTCATTTTAATAACCCCCACTTCAACGCTGTTTTTTGGTAATACCTTTTATGTCTTAGCATATGTAGTTGAATCCAGGGATTGGAAGCACTGAAAGAGCACTTCAAGAACTCCAAGTTCCCGTGTGAAATGGACCACTATCTGCCAGTGGTTTTTGAACCTCCTCGAGACGGGAGGATAATGTCTGAGCCACTCCCCATTGTTGGCCACAAACAACACATGATTATTCTTGATCATCCCATGAAATGCACACCAGACCGAGACGAAATGGACGGTGGAGATATCCTCAAAAACGACGGCGACCACCAAGAAGAAGAGCGAAACCTGAACTATGGCAGAAACGGCGGCGATGCAACTGATGACGATGACAAATTAGACAGAAGCAACAGCGGTAGCAGAATGATGTCTGGAAGTTAAAAAGTCAAACGGAGGCTAAAGAGAACATATTTGCTGATCGTCAAATCAAATATTTATTGCCAGCCAAAGCTATGTGTTTTCGTGGCCTATACCAGCTATAGAACAGCTATTTATAACACCAACCAGCGAGAGTGGTCGTTGAGCACCGAGCCCCAAGCCGTTTCACTTATAGAACCCTAGTGCTTCTAAAAACTGTCTATGCTGTATCTCTTCAACCTAATAACCCTTTTTCCTGACAAAAACTCTGATGAGTTTATAGCTTTAGGTGCAGAAGCATGAGACTGACCACCATCACCTCCATTAATTCCATCTTTTTCTGTAATTTTTAGCTCTCTTTTTTTCCCTCTTCTTTCTTTGGGTTTTGTTCTTCTGTATAAAAATGATATCTTTCTGACTCTCAGCCATGCACGGAGTCTTTGTTTAACATGAAAAGTTTAGCCTTTTTTAGAAGGTATTCGAGATTAGGTTATGATTATTTCTTATCTTCCTGGTTAACTCTGTTATAAGTTACGATATAATGCCACGCATACATCTGGACGTCGGAAGATCGAGTCTCGGGTGTCTATAATTTGAACGTTCAAAGGACAGAGGAGGGTGGGGGAAGAGGAGAGACCAGCGGGCAAAAGGATGTAACCTCTCGATCATTCTTTAATGGTGGGCAGCCAACTGACGGCTCACTGGCAACTTGTGCCAACTTACTTTTACCTGTCACCCTTCGCCTTTCCTCCTCAGCCCTCCCTCGCAAAGCAGTCGCATGTTCTTTTTCACCAACGCAAGAGTACTTGTTCACCTAAGACTTTCCAGGACGTTTCGTTTTTTCCAAAGAACATAATGTGTTTTGGAACGTAATGTGTAATCATTTCGAATCAGCTTAACATGATACTATTATGTGAATGTTCTTTTTCATTAACTAAAAATGGAACATTTTATGTTATCGTTAATTCGTTATGAAGTGTCTGGCAGAGATGTCTCATATAAATCGAAATCCTAGTGTGAGTGTCCAAAAGGTTCATTAATGGTGTGCTTAAGTCATTAAAAGAACAGGAACTAAACTACAATTCATTTTATTGCATGTAACAATTTTTTGTTAAATTGCTTATTACATGATGTTAGAAAAGCAGTAAAATCGTTCTGCTACTAAGCGGGTGGTGGTGGCTTAAGGAGAGGGTCACGTGATACAGCAGACAAGTCAGAACTTAAGTCACGTGTGAAGGAGCAAGGGTGACGTGGCGTTATTTTGAAGGGTAAAAGAGTCATTTAAGCTTTTCCTCCGTACCGCATTGGCAGGTCGCTGACGTAACCCTAACCTCTATCCTCCTAAATTCTAAACCTAAATGGCTGTATCTCTCTGTCATCTACATAGATCAGACAAAAATGGATACTTATATCAAATATTTTATTCATTTTTAAAATAATGATTTTATTATAACAAAATTAACTACGGGTATTAGCATTAAACCGAAATTGTAGACTCCGAGTTCCCTCTAATCTCTGTCTATGATTTCACAGTTCCCGACACTTTCTTCGTATCTATTAATAGTAGTTGCCTATACTTTTAGCTGTCTTAGATCATGGTCTGAGGTCCTGGGGTTCTGACACGTGGACCACCTGATTCCTGCCACAGCTCCCCAGGGTGCTCTCCAGGTTAAGTTCCTGTGGTGCCGTTTTGATCCCCCAAAGATTGTCTTGTCTTTAACCTCGTATTTATACATGTCTGGACACTGGCGTGTCAATTTGCTGTGTTGCCACAGGTGGTGTCACTATTGCTACTATACATGTATTATTTAAGTTTATTGGTATATACCTCCTCCTTTGCTGTCAAACTCCGATTCCAGTTGTCCCCTTACGATGAATATGTATGGTATGGTACTTCTTGACTTGTTCCATGGAAACTTGATCTATTTCCATCAGTAACGAACCAGCCCCAGATCGAAGCAAGTGATTTCTTTTGGTTTGACCAGCTTATACTAGAAGTAGCCGTTCGATCTTTTTTCACGAATTGGATTTGGTGTAAAGTAGGTTCTTCTCTGAATGCATACTTATCATGAATCTATGTAAAACTAGGAGATTTCTATAGCTGCGCGCGTTTCTAACATCAGGATGGTTGTTTCGTTAAAGAGGAAAAAAAGGATTCCTTCAGTGTAACACGCATAAATATAAAAAACACCAAGCGTACACCATGGTAAACCAGAAGTTTCTCTCCCTCTCTCGTCACCTTCTCTACTTAACTGTGTTCTCTTCTTGGCTGTTTTTTCTTTTGACTTTTTCTTTTTTGCATATAATGAATCTAATGAACGGAAAGGAAAACATCACTTTTAAGTTTTACGATAGATGTGTGTGAGGAGTAGTGGAACACCTGTTTACAGGACGCAACATTGGATTCCTTCGCTTACGAGCTTGTGTCCTATGTCTCGGTAACAAAAGGAGAAAAGACACGCATGTGGTTTGAGAGGACAAAGACGCAAGCGTTGGTTCATTAAGACCAGCTTTAAAGTGTGGTTTAAGGTGTCAGATTAAAAAAATAGGACTCATTATCAACTCCAAAGCATTTATGCGGTGGCCGAGAGTGCTATAGGTTACAAATGAATGCCCATTTTGGCTCCTCCTAACATGGGCGTACTTCTTGTCTTCTTGTCGATTGTGGGTAGTGATAAAAATGCGATGGTCAAAGATTTGGAGGTGGCCATGGAAACTGTGGCATGCGTGCATGGCCAAGCCTCTCTTTTTGAGATAATCAAGGCCACACGGTTGGTCATTTTGGACTCTTTTTTTAATTTTAGTTATCAATTCTTGCTCTAAACCCCATTAAAATATTAACCTTCCATTATTGATTGCTTTCTTGGTTAGGATAAAGCTTTGGAAAAATACATTTGCACGGATGCATGTGCTACCCAATCTTCACCAAGTTATTATTATCCCAAATATATCACATAAATATAGAGATGAAAAAGATATCTTATAAGATCTTTAGTCTTGGGCCCATCGTCTAGATAAGAAACCATGATAATGGATTCCCAAGTTCAACAACAAGATAATTCCTTTGAGGCCTCCAATTTGTAAAGCCCATTTAGGATTTGTTTTTCAAGACTTTAAGGATGAATCTTTGTTCAATGCATGTAACTTCTTGCATCCAAATATTGAATCAGTGGAAGCACACACGTTTTCAACCGTATTATAGTTCCTAATAAAGTGGTATACAACCTCGAAGAACTAGGCATCAAAGTTGAATATTATTAGTTCTTAATCTAATATACTAGTGATGATAATGCTCCACTAAAGCTCGTCCCTGAGTGATGAAGATTTGGTTTTATTGTCCGAGCTTGTCTTGATGGGGTAGGAAGCCTCCAAAGTTATACCACAAAGTCCCTCTACTGCGCTAACCCCACATTCCATTCTTATGTAGCCCTTCTCCCACCAGTCAACTCCCCGTGAATTCCTCCCAATCTAGTATTTGGTCCCATCCAACGCAGCCCCATAACCTACAAGTGCCACCCCATGGTTCAGTTCTGTGCCACAGTCTCCAGTAAACACTCCCTGCAATGATAGTCATTTTGGAAACATTGATGGGTTAGTTCTTGTTCAGAGGCCAACTCATGCACAAGTCGTCATCATTCACTACATTAAAAGGAATGCTTTCTGTGACCTAGAGGCTCTTCTAACCAAAATGTGGAAGGAACTGAAAGCTCCTACTATACCACTAAACTACATTTCAGTTCTTGCGCCCCTTAAATTTTGACAACTTATTTTTATTAAACTTGATTTCACTTACCTTTGAATAGAATTGCAGGTCCTTGCCACCAGCATCAATTACAACTGATATGTGTTGGTTTGCAACAACTTTTATCAGTGCATTCTCAATATTCTCGGGAACCACTTTATATCCATTGATGGTCACGGTGGGAGCATTCATCTGTAGTAGGAATAGAAATATAAATTTGACAAGTACCAAACATGAAATCTCCTGTGAAAAATTAAATAACCTTGGCAAAGTCGCAGGAACCATCCTTTACTCTCTATTGTCAATCCACCGGTTTGCTCAACGAACTTAAATGCTTCTTCCATCAATCCCTCATTACAGTTACCATTGATAGAGTTGCAGTGCACCAACTATTGCTCAGATAAGGAGACAAGCTGGCCCGTTCTAATTTTATTGAAACCTTCTACTGCAGCAACAATTGAAAATGCCCAGTAACTACCTACAACAACATCAATATTAATAATTAATATGGTTATGAATGCACTTATTTTTATTCAACTTGATTTCACTTACCTCTGAATAGAATTGCAGGTCCTTGCCACCAGCATCCATTGCAATTGATATAGGTTGGTTTGCAACAGCTTTCATTAGTGCATTATCATCATTCTCGGGAACCATTTCATATCCATTGATGGTCACGGTGGGAGAATTCATCTGCAGTAGGAATATAAATATAAATCTCACAAGCACCTAACATGAAATCTCCGCGTCATTAATTAAATTACTTTGCCAGAGTCGCAGGAACCATCCTTTACTCTCTGTTGTCAATCCACCGGTTTCCTCATTGAACCCAAATGCTTCGTCCATCAATCTTCCATTACAACAACTATTGACAGAGTTTAAGTCCACCAACTCTTGCTCAGATAAGGAGACTAGCTGACCCGTTTTAATTTTATTGATACCTTCTACTGTAGCTACAATTGAAAATGTCCAGCAGCTACCTGTAACAATATCAATATTAATAACTAGTATAGTTATGACTGCACTTATTTTTATTCAACTTGATTTCACTTACCTCTGAATAGAATTGCAGGTCCTTGCCACAAACATCTATTGCAATTGATATGGGTTGGTTTGCAACAGCTTTCATGAGTGCATTCTCATCATTCTCGGGAAATATTTCATATCCACTGATGGTCACGGTGGGAGCATTCATCTGCAGCAGGAATAGAAATATAAATTTGACAAGTACCTAACATGAAATCTCATGGTGATTAATTAAATTACCTTGGCAGAGTCGCAAGAACCATCCTTTACTCTCTATTGTCAATCCACCGATTTGCTCAATGAACTTAAATGTTTCTTCCATCAATCCTCCATTACAGTCACTATTGATAGAGTTATAGTCCACCAACTATTGCTCATATAAGGAGACAAGCTGGCCCGTTCTAATTTTATTGAAACCTTCTACTGCAGCAACAGTTGAAAATGCCCAGCAGCTACCTGCAACAATATCAATATTAATAATTAGTAAGGTTATGACTGCACTTATTTTTATCCAACCTGATTTCTATTACCTCAGAATAGAATTGCAGGTCCTTGCCACCAGCTTCTATTGCAATTGATATGGGTTGGTTTGCAACAGCTTTCTTGAGTGCTTTCTCATTATTCTGGGAAACAATTTCATATCCATTAATGGTCACGGTGGGAGCACTCATCTACAGCAGGAATAGAAATATAAATTTGAGAAGTACCTAAAATGAAATCTCTTGGTGATTAATTAAATTACCTTGGCAGAGTCAAAGCAACCATCCTTTACTCTCTGTTGTCGATCCACCGGTTTGCTCAATGAACTTAAATGCTTCTTCCATCAATCCTCCATTACAGCCACTATTGACAGAGTTACAGTCCACCAACTCTTGCTCAGATAAGGAGACTAGCTAGCCCGTTTTAATTTTATTGCCAACTTCTACTGCAGCAACAGTTGAAAATGCCTAGCAGCTACCTGGAATAATATCAATATTAATAATTAGTATGGTTACTACTGCACTTATTTTTATTCAACTTGATTTCACTTACCTATGAATAGAATTGCACGTCCTTGCCACCAACATCTATTGCAATTGATATGGGTTGGTTTGCAACAGCTTTCATGATTGTATTATCATCATTCCTGGGAACCATTTCATATCCACTGATGGTCACAGTGGGAGAATTCATCTGCAGTAGGAACAGAAATATAAATTTGATAAGTACCTAACCTGAAATCTCTTGGTGATTAATTAGATTACCTTGGCAGAGTAGCACGAACCATCCTTTACTCTCTGTTGTCAATCCACCGGTTTGCTCAATGAACTTAAATGCTTCTTCCATAGATCCTCCATTACATTGACAATTGAAAAAGTTGCAATCCACCAACTCTTGCTCAGATAAGGAGACTAGCTGATCCGTTTTAATTGTATTGACACCTTCTACTGCAGCTACAATTGAAAATGTCCAGTAGCTACCTGTAACAATATCAATACAAATAATTAGTATGGTTATGACAGCACTTATTTTTATTAAACTGGATTTCACTTGCCTCTAAATAGAATTGCAGGTCCTTGCCACCAGCATCTATTGCAATTGATATGGGTTGGTTTGCAACAACTTTCATGAGTGCGTTCTCATCATTCTCGGGACCCATTTCTTATCCATTGATGGTCACGGTGGGAGCATTCATCTGCAACAGGAATAGAAATATAAATTTGACAAGTACCTAACAAGAAATCTCCTGGTGATTAATTAAATTGCTTTAGTAGAGTCGCAGGAACCATCCTTTACTCTCTGTTGTCAATCCACCGGTTTGCTCATTGAACCTAAATGCTTCTTCCATCAATCCTCCAATACATCGACTATTGACAGAGTTGCAGTTCACCAACTCTTGATCAGACAAGTAGACTAGCTGGCCCGTTTTAATTTTATTGATACATTCTACTGTAACAAAAGTTGAAAATGCCCAGCAGCTACCTGCAACATTATTAATATTAATAATTAGTATGGTTATGACTACACTTTTTTTATTCAACTTCATTTCACTTACCTCTGAATAGAATTGCAGGTCTTTGCCACCAATATCAATTGCAATTGACATGGGTTGGTTTGCAACAGCTTTTATGAGTGCATTCTCATCATTCTCGGGAACCATTTCATATCCTTTGATGGTCAAGGTGGGAACATTCATTTGCAGCAGGAACAGAAATATAAATTTGACAAGTACCTAACATGATATGTCCTGGTGATTAATTAAATTACTTTGGTAGAGTCGTAGAAACCATCCTTTACTCTCTGTTGTCAATCCACTGGTTTCCTCAATGAACTTAAATGCTTCTTCCATCAATCCTCCATTACAGCCACTATTGACAGAGCTCCAGTCCACCAACTCTT
>JANZXV010000003.1:8780351-8801113 GCA_027576455.1 Erythroxylum roigii
GTTTCAGTGATTCCTTCTGTCTTTCACCTCACTTTCTGTGTTTTCTCTCTCTGTCCCTTCTCTTTTCTTCATTTACCGTTTTTATTGCTAACAATTGGTATCAGAAAAGTCGAACCTGGCGAAAACAACTATGGCCGAAGGAACTCGTGGCGTTGATTTCCGTAGGTTGGAGGAGACTTTGAAGATGCTGATGGAAGCACAAGGTCGGCAAGAGATCTTACTTCGGGAGCTGCAAGAGCGTAGCGATAAGGTGTTATCGGAAAAGCAGGATCGTACGGAGAAACTCGAACGTAACATGGGCGAGTTCCGGTCTACCACCTTCACTGAAGAATCCAAACAGGGTGAGGGCAGTAATGTTTCCGGTTTGCTGGGCAGGTTGGACCCGCACCACCCAAGCAAGGATGGAGGCCCCGCTCGCTTGGGACGGATCGAGTTTCCACTGTTTGACGGTACTAATGTCAAGACTTGGATTTACCGTTGTGAACAGTTTTTTCACATTGATCAAACGCCGGATAATATGAAGGTTAATGTTGCTATTCTGCATTTGGATGAGAATGCTCAGGAGTGGTATCGGTTATTTAGTCGAAACCGACCTCACATGGAGGTGGTCGAGTGGACTGAGTTCACCAGAGCTCTTAAACAGCGTTTTGATGCCGAAATGTTCGATGACCTCGTCGGGGACTTTAAGGAGTTGGTGCAGCGGGGTACGGTGCTGGAATACTGCGCCCAGTTCGATCATTGTTCGAACTGTTTGGCTTTGACGGAGGAGTATCTGGTGGGTTTTTTTGTGAAGGGTCTCAAACCTGAAATCGGGGTAGCGGTGAAGCTTCACGAGCCTCAGTCCCTCCACCAGGCTTATAGCTTGGCTCGGAAACAAGAGGCCATCCTTACGGCGACCGGACACCCTCTTATCAATCGCTCCCAGCCTTACAGGGTAACGCAGGCGGGCAAGGCCCAGACTTCCAACGCTGTTCGTAGTAGTGCTAGTTCCGATGGACTCTTACCAACGCCAGCGCCGGCCTTCCGCTCTCCAACAGGGAGGGCACCGGCTAGGGAGATGAGCAGCAGAGATTTTGACGACAAAAGGGCACGTGGATTATGTTTCTGGTGTGATGAAAAATACAGCCTTGGACACACGTGTAGTCGCCGGCAGTTAAAATGTTTTTGGGTGGCAGAGGAGTTGGAAAATGACAAAGAGAACGAAGGAGAAGGTAAGGCTGTGCTGGAAGATGAAGACGTAGTGGTGGGAGCTCCTACGATCTCTTTGCAGGCAATGACGGGGTTTTCGGGGGAGTCGGAGTTCAAGCAAATGCGGCTTGTTGGTGTCCATCAGCGTAGGCAAATTCACATTTTAATTGACAATGGCAGCACTCACAATTTCGTGGATATAGGGGTCATCAGGAAAGGGTCCTGTGAGCTCCAAGATATACCACCGGTAACCATTATGGTGGGGGGAGGGTTACAGTTGCAATGCACACAACGCTGTCGCAACTTCGAGTGGACCATGCATGGGGTGCCATTCTACATGGAAGCGTTGGTGCTCACGTTGGGAGGTTGTGATGTGGTGTTGGGGGTCCAGTGGTTGGTGGGACTGGATGATGTTCTTTGTAACTTCCGTACCCGCACAATGACATTCACGTGGAATGGTCGGATGGTTACGCTCCAAGGGGGCCCAGAAGGCAGACCTCGAGTTGTATCAGGCAAGGGGTTCCAGAAGGCATTGCAAGGGGCTGCGGAGGGTCAGTTGTTGATGATCCATTTATCAACTCCACTTGAATACCAATTCCAACATATGCGACTGACTGAGGAGCAGGGAAGTGCATATGATGAACTTAATATAATTCTTGCTAACTTTGCGGGGGTGTTTCAGGAACCGACGGTGTTGCCTCCGGATCGTCCCTTTAATCACCAGATTGTGCTACAGGAGGGGGTCGACACCATCAACATCCGACCTTACCGCTATTCAGGGGCACAAAAGGACGTTATTGAACAAGAAGTGAAGAAGCTAATACAACAGGGGTTCATCCGACATAGTTATGGTCAGTATGCCTCACCGGTGGTCTTGGTAAAGAAGAAGGACAATTCATGGAGGATGTGCGTTGATTATAGAGAACTGAATTGGTTTACCGTCAAGGACAAATTTCCCATTCCGTTGATCGAAGAACTATTGGACGAGTTACATGGAGCTGGCTGGTTTTCCAAACTGGATTTACGTTCGGGTTATCACCAGATCCGCATGAGACCCAATGATATACCCAAAACCGCGTTTAAGACGCATGAAGGGCATTACGAGTTCTTGGTAATGCCCTTCGGTTTGACGAACGCCCCCTCAACGTTCTAGCGATTGATGAATGAATTATTCAAGCCTTATCTTCGTCGGTTTATTCTTGTCTTCTTCGACGACATACTCGTTTACAGCCCCTCTCTGGCATCTCACATGGAGCATCTATCGTCTGCCTTACAAATATTAGTGGATAACCAGCTTTATTTGAATGGAGGAAAATGCGTGTTCGGAGCTCGTCAGGTGGATTATTTGGGGTATACCATATCAAAAGCGGGAGTGGCAACGGATTTGCGCAAGGTCCGTACGATTGAAGAGTGGCCGGTATCGAAGGACACAAAGGAGTTGTGGGGTTTCTTGGGGATAACCGGTTATTACCGACGATTCATAAAAAATTATGGGTCACTGGTGAAACCGTTGACGGAGCTACTGACAAAAGAGCATGCGATGAATTGGACCTGGACCCAGGAGGCGCAGAGTGCGTTTAAAACTCTTAAGGAAGCAATTACGACGGCGCCGGTCTTAGCATTGCCGGACTTCTCAAAACCATTCATTGTCGAAGCGGACGCTTGTGGCCAGGGAATCGGGGCAGTCCTTCAACAAGAGGGTCATCCCATAGCCTATCTGAGCAAAGCACTGGCACAACGACATTTGGGGTTATCTAAGTACGAAAAGGAGTTTCTGGCGGTGGTGAAAGCCATTAAACAATGGCATCATTATCTGACTCCCCGACCATTTATTGTGCGGACGGACCACCGTAGCCTTAAGTATTTACTGGAGCAGCGATTGTCCACTCCATTCCAGCAATCGTGGCTGCCGAAGCTGTTGGGATACAACTTCGAAGTCCAGTACCGGAGTGGCAAGGAAAATGCAGCGGCAGACGCCCTCTCTCGCATTACGAGTGTTGAAATGTTTACTATGTCTATTTCCCAGGTACATGGTGAGCTGTTGGAGGAAGTTAAACGAAGTTGGCAAGAAGATGGGGATTTGCGTAAGTTGATTCAACAATTGGAGAAGGGTAAGGGTCCGACTAGCGCCTATGAGTGGAAAGAAGGGTTGTTAAGGTGGAAGGGGCGGTTGGTGGTCGGGCGTAACTCTCACCTCCGTCAACAGATTATCGGAATTAGCCACGACGATGCCATAGGGGGCATGCGGGAGCTGTGGCTACGACTAAGAAATTGCAAACGTTGTTCTTCTGGAAAGGCATGAACAGAGACGTTCGCAATTATGTTCAAGAATGTATGATTTGCCAACGAAGCAAATTCGACACTGCCGCATATCCAGGGCTTCTACAGCCTATTCGGGTACCCGCCGGAAGTTGGAAAGAAATCAGTATGGATTTCGTGGAGGGACTACCGCACTCAAAGGGGAAATCGGTAATATTGGTGGTTGTTGATCGATTTACCAAATACGCACATTTTAATTCACTTAAACACCCCTACTCTGCTCACGATGTGGCTGAACTGTTCCTTAATCAAGTTTTTAAGTTACATGGCATGCCGGAGACTATTATCAGTGATCGGGATCCAGTGTTTTTAAGTAAATTTTGGCAAGAATTGTTAAGATTGCAGGGGGTCAAGCTGAAGATGTCGACGGCGTACCACCCCCAATCCGATGGTCAGACAGAGGCGGTGAACAAGGTGCTGGAAACGTATTTGCGTTGCTTTTGCAGTGAGACGCCTACCAAGTGGAGAGAGTAGTTGGCGTTGGCGGAATGGTGGTACAACACCACTTACAAGACCGCCATCAATTCGTCGCCTTTCGAAATTCTTTACGGGTATCCCCCGCCAGTATACACCCCGTATGTTGCTGGCGATTCACGGGTCATGGAAGTTGACAGAGTCTTACAGAATCGGGAGGCTATGCTAAACCTCACCCGGTTCCATTTGCAGAGGGCCCAGAACAGAATGAAACAACATGCTGATGCCAGGAGGTCTGAGCGGGAGTTCCAAGTCGGGGACCATGTTTTATTGAAACTACAACCATACAAACAGTCTTCTCTGCGGCGTCATGGTAATCAGAAGCTTTCACCGTTGTATTATGGCCCTTATCGTGTGGTCCAGAAGGTGGGTGCGGTGGCTTATCGACTGGACTTACCGGCCCACACAACGATCCACCCGGTGTTCCATGTGTCGCAGCTTAAGAAGGCCCATACGGCTTCCCCTCGCGTGACGCCAACATTGCCCGATTTCCTAACCGACGGCGAACGGATTCCAGTGGCCATATTAGATCGCCGGATGACCAAGAGGAATAATCGAGCGGTGACGCAGTGGCTCATCCAATGGTCAGATGGTGAACCGGCGAGTGCCACGTGGGAGTATGTTTTTGAGCTCCAGCGGCGCTTCCCAGAGGTTAACCTGATTGACAAGGATGTTAAGGGGAAGGGGATTGTTACGGTTAATTCTGACAATGGCGATTGAGGACGATGCGCATGAAGAGGAGGATCTCGACAGGCCTGTGGCGTAACGGCTGTAGTAGATGTAGGGAACATTCGGTGTAATCGGGATTAGGGGATTACGACTTGTCGGGTAGGGGACCATATATATATTCTGTTGTTTATTTCGAATAGGGTATGTTTTGTCTGTAAGAACATCATTCTCTCTTATGTTTCAGTGATTCCTTCTGTCTTTCACCTCACTTTCTGTGTTTTCTCTCTCTGTCCCTTCTCTTTTCTTCATTTACCCTTTTTATTGCTGACATAAGCATACAACATCAGCTAAAGCACACCCAGCAAGGGTACCGCTTAATAAAAAAGCTTTTTGCAAGTAAAAACAGCAATTTCAGTCAAGTTGAAGCAATTAACATTCTGAGAAGCAGTTGCGCTGAATTATGTAGAAGCAAAAACCATATTGGATACACTTTAGAAGTGAGGCAGTACATGCATGAGAGCTGAACACTATCGGACATTTGCATTGTTGTTGGGTTCAGGAAAAAAACAAAAGTCCTACTTGCACAAGGGTTGAGTATCGACATGGCCTAGACTCCAGGCATACATTTTTAAGTACCACCGAGCCTTGAGGATGCTCGGCCCAAAGGGTCCCTGTAAACGTTAAAAAAGATGCTGATGATTCCACATATCTCCCACCAAAACGACGTCACAGGAAGGTTTGTGGTTAAGCTTCTAGGGTTTCAGGCTTTTGGGCATCAATTGTCTGTGCCTATATATAGTCGTGATAGCCGCACCTTTTTCTCAGTATGCCATTTCTTTTCTCTGTATTTTTCTTCAAAATTTATGTTTTGCTCTTGTAAATGGAAGGAAATGGACCAATGAGCAGACGATGAAAGTGAAAGAGAAGCTGAGGGTAAGCTCAATGAAGCTTCAAAATTTCGAGCTTTTTAAAACTGATGCTCTCTTCTTCTTCTTCTTCCTTCCAACAACTCCAGATCTATTAAGTGGAGTGTTTTGGTTTTCTCTCGTATGTTCTGTCGGCTGTTTGATTGTTCCTTCAGCTTCTTGAACACCAATAACGTTTTCTGGCTAATTGATTGGTGTTGCTTAATAGTTAGATATTACTTTCTCCATTTTCAGTTAAAAATCTTTTATAGAAATCATATGTTTGTTCCCTAATTGATATCAAGATTCAAGATTGCTCTTTACTCTGAGCTTGTTTCTAAGAGATGAATAGGACATGAACACAGAACTAAGAACAACCCTCAATAGAACCAATTAAGTCCTTTTAACTCTTAATTCAGTTCAATTTTGTCCCTGAATTGGGATCAATAGATTTCTCAAAAAGTTACATCCTCTTTCAGTTGCCATTTTCACCGATCTGTGTTTGGGGTCGCTTTCGATAGGCGTTGCGTTCTTCGAAGAGTTTATCGAATCCTTAAAGGACGCGTCAACGGAAGCGTATAGCAAAAATCTCAATCCCATCCTAGTTATTAGATTCTACTGATAATTTCGGAATCGTAGTAGTCTCTATTTGGTTGATGGGTTTGTGCCATTTTCTCTTTAATTGTGTGAAAATGTATTCTTTTGTGATTTTCTTCGCAAGTTGGTTGTTTGAAAACTAATTGTTGCTTCTTATGGTGAACTCTTCCATGACTAGTTGGAGTTGTTCAAGTTTCCCGAAGCATAAATTGAACGTTGGCCAGTTTTAAACAGCACGGTGTAGTGTTCTCCCTTTTGGGTGTTTCTTATACTGTGTTACCTGTCTCCTGGTACATGTTCATGGCTTGTTTTATAGAAGGGGGACCTTCGTTATGTTCATAGCTTGTTTTATAGGAGGGGGACCTTCGTTATTTTTATGATCTTTCGCTTGTTTTAATGCCTTTCTCTGAATTAAATTGGATGGGTATTGAACAAATAAATATACATTTGGGTTAATTTGCAACATCTAAGAAGAACATGAGAAGTGAAGTGCCTGAAAGAGTTAAACGGAGAAATAACTAGATAGATATGCTTCAAACTTCAGTATGTGGCAGAAAGATACAAGAAATAGGACCTCTCAAACAACATGGGACAAACAGTACCTGATACTGAAACTTGAAGGGCAGAAATTGAAGCGCACACAACGAAACTGAAACTTAAAAGGGCAGAAATTGAAGCACACCAATCGAAACTGAAACTTTAACCGAGGGACTGGAATTGTAGTACAGATGTCAAAATAAGTAGTAAAGCGTTGATAGATAGGCAATGCCATTTCACTGGTCTTAGGATCATGGATCATGTTATGAACGTAAGTCGACGTTAATCATTGCAGCAGCGATACATGATGAACTTCTCCATGGTTTTGCCACACTCGGCACAGGTCACCCTATCAGGGACACTTCCCATTGCCCCTGGTAATATCAAGCGACAGCAATGAAGAGGACTGTGGAGGCCTCGGATGTGATCTTCGAGTGCCGGCACAAATCCATCCTCTTCTGATCGCTGCTTCCATGATTCATAGTCACGGAGGGCCTCTAACATCAAATCACCATTTGCCTTCACCATTTCAGCTGAACCTCTGCTCACAACGGCCCAGCATTGATCACTTCCATCAAAAGTTAGTAGTCTCTCGACCTCAAGCATAATGGGATCATTTTCGACGTTACTCTTTTGCTGTATTTTTGACTGCAGCATGCTCTCAAGTCTAAGCCAAAAGAACCATATTGAAGTCAAGTTTTGTAGATAATGGCTTAGGTTTTCTTTTGCAATGATGTAATTGTTTCTTTGCACTTTGTCCCTTGGTTTGCTCTTTCCTACATACAGCATCTCAAGCTGGATTCCTGCAGCTTCTGCGACTGCTTTTGCGCTCTCGATGAACTTTCGAATCCATTCCATGTCCTCTCCACCGTACAGGCATATGAATTTCCCTTCCATTGCCTGCAATACCAATCAGGAAACATGATTGTCGAGCTATACGACAACGTAAAACAGGAAGAAATGAAAGGTGGTAAAATCATACCGATTTTAACACTTGTGCATGGATGCCATCTAGTAAAAATTCAGTTCTCCATGTTTCGTCTCTCCAGAGTGCTTCTTCTTTCTCGTGGGTGAAAGGATAAGCAACGCTTCCCCAAATCCATATCATGTGGATTGCGTTCCGGTTCACTACTCTCCCTTGGGTGTCCAAGACCACAAGCAACGGCTCTTTGTTGAAGTTCCAGTCCTCCTTGATGTACCTGATGACCGCTGGATCCAACAGGGAAGGGTGATGCACCGAATACCATGGCATTTCCAATTTCAGGTCTTCGAACTGTTTGAGCTTTGTGTCATCGAATGGGGTCGATCTGTCCACAATTGGAAACCATACTAACTCGTACTGACTCTCTGGCCTTCCTGGATGCTGCTTTGCCTCGGAGTATATTTGAACAAGCTTTGAAAGCAAGTGACTTCGAAGGTCAAGGTCTGAAATCAATAGTAGCACATTCTTCCTTCTTAAAACGTCAAGGCTAACCTGTAGCAAATGTCAGAGGAAATGATGGTCAATTACTACAAGTCAACAACCGGAGAATCTGAATCTTAATTAAATTATTTTAAGGTTTCTCGTGGTGCCCACACCACCAAGTATACTTTCAGCGTCACAACGCAAAACGTGACCAGGAATTCTGCAACTTTCAATTTCTGTCCATTATGATTCTGCCCTCGAGAGCAATTCTGTGAATATACTAAATTACAAGTAACGTTTGTGAGACACTCATAATAAAGATGCGAAGCTAACCCTTTTCTTGGAGGTACCGTCATACAGTGGTTGTTGATCTTCCGTAGCATGAATCAAAGCCCTGATAATCTTCAAGTTATCAATGTGGGATCCTTGCAACAGGCGTTTGAGCCTCTGATATGCTTCAAAGTGTATTTTCTCATCTGAATCATATAAAGCTCATTTGTCACTTGCAGCGAGAATAATCGATCAAACAGAACGAAGAATTCCTCTAAGTGAAGTCAGTAGGACTCACCTACGAGTTGATTACAAATACTGAGCTGCTTCATCAGATGACTGTGGATGCTGCCAACCTTATGGGCTAAACCTGATAGCTCCCAAGCATCTCTTGTTGATTCTATGTACCTGTAAGAAGAAATGAGACTCATAACTCAAACCGTAACGATCGGATTTGTCCGCTAGTTCCAAAACGTAGCAAGTAAGCCATATAAACATACTCGTGACCCATGCCAATAAGGCCAATAATCTGGGATGCACAAGCAATGATGCTCCTGATACTCCAATAAGCAGCAGTAGGTATAAGAGCAATGGCTGTTGCCATTTCTGGAGTCTCAGGGGTGATATATTCAGATGGAAGCTCGTTGAACTTAACAATGCATCTTGCTACATCTATTATGGCAGTAATGAGGCTGGCAAGTGCCTCAACCTTAGGTTTCAAAGCATCAGAATGTTCAAGTATGTTAGGTAATTGCTTCAATAGTACGATCCCTTTGGCCAGTGGGTTTGTAAGGCAATACTCCATGACAAGCCAGAACTCGCCATAGTTCACTGCCAGTGCTGCCAAGGCCAATGCGACCTTTGCATCCCATGAGTACTTGGAAAGAATCCTGAACACAGCCAAAGTTGCGGTGTCGGCATCAGCTCCGATTGAACACTTGCACGTAATCTGTCAGAAGCATAATTGGTGTAGTGAAGACAAAAAGAAGCGAAATAAGGCTGAATTCATACTCTTGGAATTATTTATGTTCTACTAACGAGCCTTGAGCTAGCAAATGTTTCTCGGTGACCTATACTTGAGTTACTGTAAATGATTTGACGTAAATATCTAGTTCAATCAAGTTTTAAACTTCGATTAACGTTGACGGCTGTAAGTGGAGTAATTTCAGTTGGTGATATTGCCAAGATAATAGTTTTTTTCATAAATTTTCTCGTGAAGATCAAATTAACCTCGCAGCTAATGTTTCTGATAGTGATGGACAAAGGTTCAAGCATTTCAGCGAAGCCATTTTGGAGAGATTTCTCAGCCAATGCTTCAGGTTGTGCATGAGGGTCTCCCTGCATCAAATGTCCATGGTGATCAACGGCTGAATTGAGCAGATAAATATGCTTCTACACCTGTACTACACGTACCTGTTCTTGGTGAACAATGCTTGCGACATCGCCAAGACTGGCATTGTGAAAAATTTCTTCAATAATATCAAGAAAAGGCTTCACTGCAAATGGAAAACCATCAGGAGCATGAGTGGCATGAACCTGATTCATTATGGCACTGTCGTCCCGTGCTGAGAGGATCTGTCTCTCCCTATTGGAAAACTCCATCTTTGGATGAGGACCATGAGGTACTAGTGACATGGCGTTTCAGTTAAAGGGGAAAAGGAACTCCGAAGGATTGAGAAAAAGTTAGTACAGAAGAACAGCTTTGTGTGTTGTTGTTCAATTCGGTTCAACTCTTGAACGCAATATATAGCTCACGCAAAATGGAATAACGACGACACTAATCTGCTACCTTGCTTCGTTTGGGGGCTCAAGTGATAAATCACCACGAGAAAAAGAGATACCTACGAATATTTAATAAATACCTGCCTATATTCTGTGTTGTTCACGACTACTGATTTCTTTCTAGGCGTTTGAATAAGAATCACTTATCATTTTCTATTATTATCAACCATGTCAAACACGGTTACGTTGAGTTTGGCTCTTTGTTTCGTAACGATTGTGGATAATAATTGAGGCAAAGCTCTTACGTATATAAGGAGATTGCTACCTTCTTAGTTAGTGCACCAAAACAAAGTTAAAGATTTGTATGACAAAGTTGACTCTAGTTAAATTCCTCTTTTGAGGTGAGAGTTGGAGAGTTTGTCTTGAGTATTTCTTTGTGAGTGTATTGGTGTATTAGGGGATTGGGTGAAAGGAAAAATTGTGTGATTGTAAAAAATTTTCACATAGTGAATTTTCTTCTTGTTGCCCGTGGTTTTTCTTCAGTTTGGGAGTTTCCACGTAAATTCTCTTGTATTATTATTTTCTGATATTTTTGTCTATTAAATATCCTTGGGTGTGAGTTTGGGAGTTCTAAATTCCTAACAAGTGGTATCAGAGCCAAGGTGTGTTTTTTTTTAAATTCTGAGTATGCTCTGTGGTCGCAATTTTGACTGATCTTCCACATCAGAAAAGAGTTTTTTTTAGAAAGGTTCATTTGGTGCGGTGGAGTTTTGGTGTGGTAGTGTAGTAGTACATGTATAGGAAAGTTCTAGCTAAGGAAAGACTTGGTATTTAAGTATGTCCGTTATGACTCACCTTTCTTTCCTGAGAATTTACCTAGCGTACTATTCATTTCTACGGTAAAATTCATCAAGGCAGAAGAGCACAAGAAAAATGTCAGAAAATAGGGCTTCGAATCCTCTTAGATTTGAGGTGAAAAAATTTGACGGAAGAATCAATTTTGGCTTGTGACAAGTGCAAGTCAGGGACATTTTGATTCAGTCGGGGTTACACAAGGCATTGAAAGGAAAACAAATCCCTGATATCAGTACAGGCAAATCTAGTATGAGCGATGAAGATTGGGAGGATCTGGATTTGAGAGCAGCAAGTGGGATACGATTGTGTTTGGCTAAGAATGTTCTTGTGAATGTGCATGGAATATCTACGGCAAAGGAGCTCTGGGAAAAGCTCGAGGAGTTGTATCAAACAAAGGACGTCTCAAATCGGGTGTACCTAAAGGAGCAGTTTCATACACTGCAAATGAGGGAAGGTACTACAATTTCAGATCATTTAAGTGTTCTTAATGGGATCGTCTCTAAACTGGAGACAATTGGGGTTCGTATAGATGATGAGGATCAATCTTTGAGACTCATCTGGTCTCTTCCACCTTCATATGAACACATGAAACCCATTTTGATTCATGGGAAGGAGAAGATAGTATTTTCTGAAGTTACCG
The DNA here is from genome assembly GCA_027576455.1 of Erythroxylum roigii. Lineage (NCBI taxonomy): Eukaryota > Viridiplantae > Streptophyta > Magnoliopsida > Malpighiales > Erythroxylaceae > Erythroxylum > Erythroxylum roigii. The sequence goes on from JANZXV010000003.1 coordinate 8,791,933, forward strand.
GAAAACTCTTTTCAGAAGAGAGAGGACTGAGTGGTGGAAGAAATGTTCCTCCTGAAAACTCAGCTTTGGTGGTAGCTGGATATCGGAAGAAGAACTCCATGAAGAAAAAAGCAGTATGCTGGACGTGTGGACAATCTGGACACGTGGAGAAAAATTGTCCAAGAGATGGAGCGGGTTCGGCAAAAGGCTCTGAGTCAGTTAATGGAAAGACTGACAATGTTGCTAACATTGTCTCTATGGATGATAATCTTGCTGTCTAAAAAGGGGGGGCATGTACATCCTCATGGCATGCCGCTAATCTCAAAGTTGCCATGATAGAGGATGTGTTATTGTTAGTGGGTCCACAAGTTTGTACACGGGCATTGGTTTGGCATTAATGCAAGGTGTGTGGTGAAATTTATGTCGATGACTGATGAACTTCCAGGAAAGCCAAACATAAGAGTTGCATCATAATTTTTCAGGAAGGTTATTTTCGACATGTGCCGAGTAAAAGGCTTAGAATTGGTTTATTCTTAATGGGTATGATTTTATGGTGGAGCATGATGCTATGAAGCATGATAATTCTCTACATTGAGAGTTATGATATTTTTTAGGAGATCTTCAATGAGGTAGAGTGTGGTTGTGGGATCAATCTAAGTAACCAAGGTGGAGATTGTTGAGTTTGGCTCCTTTGTTGTCCTATATTGGTTGTGGATAACAATTGGGGCAATGCTCTTGCGTATATAAGGAGATTGCTACCTCCTTAGTTAGTACACCAAAACAAAGTCAAAGATTTACATGACAAATTTAACTCTAGTTAAATTCTTCTTTTGAGGTGAGAGTTGGAAAGTTTGTCTTGGGTATTTTTTTGTGAGTGTATTGATGTATTAGGGAATTGGGTGAGAGGAAAAATTGTGTGATTGTAAGAATTTTTCACATAGTGGATTTTCTTCTTGTCTTCCGTGATTTTTCTTCGGTTTGGGAGTTTTCACGTAAATTCTCTTACGTTATTATTTTCTAATATTTTTATTTATTAAATATCCTTGGGTATGAGTTTGAGAGTTCTAAATTCCTAACAGTTAATAAAGAGCATGTTTAGTTAACATCTTCGCAGTTTCAGTATGATCCATAAGTTTTTCTCTCTCTTTCTTTCTTTTGCCCTTTCAATGCTGTGTCTGGATCCTAAACACAATCTGCCTGTAAAAACTTGGGAACAATATGCCAAGAAATGCAGATAAACCAATTTATACTGTAGAACAACGCGAATAAATTTCTTGTTGAAAGACCTGTTTAGGAACGAAACCTTATGTTTTCCAATGCTAAACTTTTTTTAAGCATACGATTTCAGCCCTTTTTGGCTTATTCAGTTCTACAAGAATTAATCTGAGGTCAGTGTCAGTGTTTCCTTCATGGATGGATTGGAAAGAAAAGATAAAAGAAGCTGCAGAAGAATCTGAGAACTTTGTGAAACAAGCAAGCCTTGCGTCACTAAAGTGAAAAGTGAAGGCTGCAATTCGTCCTATTTTTCCAACTTTCAATTCCCTTCTTTTGTTGGGAATGTGGCCCTGAAACGATCTAAAGATTAGTTCTGAAAGAACTTTAAATTTAGCAAAAATTCTCATAACAGCATCAACCTACCTGGCTAGACCTTGTTGCCTATAAAGTACATTAATCCTTTTCCAATTTATATCTTGTCTGATCGAGCTAAAGACTGAGGCATTGAATCGTAAGGCTCCTGAGTTTCTATGTTTTTTGGTTTTAGAAAATGGTAATGCTTCTACCAATATTTTTGTGGCAATTGAGATGAACAAATAAAATTTTTTTATATGAGCAGACTTCTGATATAAATATTACAAAAGAACCTTGATAAGTATATATATCAGTAGAAGAAAAGTAACAGTCTGCTAAGTTTCTAAAAGAAGGATAAGGTTGATTATGTTCTCTCCAGCTTTCCATGCCATGATGATCATCGACGTACCAACCAAGCAAAGACTTTTTGTTGTTAAATGAATTGAGATCCGACCAAGAGAATTTTCCTTTAGAAAATATATCGAAACTTATAAACTTTTGACTCATTTTATGAGCCCACAGAATAGAGCTTTTTTCACTTTTTCTTCTTCTTTTCCAATGACTCCATGGACACCTGAGATACAGCAGCAATTTATCATTTGTTAGGCTACTATTTCTTTTCACTTTATAATGAAGATGGTTGAACTCAAATTCATGTGTGAACGAGAAAATGCAAAATAGTGAAAGTAAAAGCTTATAATCCTTATCGAGAGTAAATGAACAAGGGCTTTACTTTGAAATGTAATATGTTTTTAATATTTAAAAGAACTCGACTAAATCTCCAAAATCTGAGAAAAATCAATAATAAATCTTTGTTTAAATTGGTTGCTTGTTGAAATAGTATTAAATTATTCATTTTCATGTATTAGGATCTTGTTTAGGGGTCTGAATATTAATAATTACGTCATTTCTTAAATGAAGAAGACAGAATTAACCTTTTTTTTCCTTAAAAGAGAAAAGCAAAAGTTATATCTTCTTTACAAAAAAATTATTCTTGAAAGAGATATGTAGTATTAGTGGGCTCAGGTGCATCATACTCAGATGAAGAGGTTCGAATCTCTTAGTCCAAAACTTATCACTGAGCCCCCAAAAGACCTTGTGAAGAGTTAGCATACCAAATCACTTACCAATCACCACGCTCTACTTGTGCAATTTTGATGCATCGATACCAATTGTTTCATTCTTAAATTGTTCTTCTGGATTCAACCAGCGACGTGGGACGACCTAAGCTATAAAATCTGGTAGCTTTGATACCACTAAGCCTCCGAAATTTCTTGTGAAAGGTTAGCACACTAAATCACTTAACAACATATTTAAGATTTGGTTTTACCTCTTCTTGTAAGGGCTTATGGGAGGTTCAGTAGTATCAGAACTACCAGGTTCGACTTAGAATTGACCAACATCACGTGTTCGAATTTCAGAAAACAACGTAGAAATAGAACTAGTTAAAAGTATCCGTGAGTTCCATCTGCTGACGCAGGTTGGAAGAGGGTATATTTAAGAAGAAGTTGATTGCCACCCAACAAGATACTGGCCTCTTTACTCTGAAATTGTCAGTTAATTTGAATTTACATCACCTATCCAAAGTAATAAACTAACAAAGGTTCTTAGTTCATCTTTTATTTATACAACACATACTTCTTCATGGGGTGTTTACATTTGCTGCATTCCACATATTCTTCAATGAGGTCTTCTTTGTAAGGAGTTTCATAGGAATAGTAGCAAGGCCCTGCAAGTGATGCCGGTCTAATTGCTACTCTTAGGGCTCCAACCAATCCTAATTTTATAACATTCTGTGACCACTCGTTGTACTTACTCAAGCATTCCAGGGCTTCACTTCCTTGGAGCTTTACAATGTCTTGTGTACTACCTCTACCTATTATTGCCCATCCCTTGTCTTTGGTATCTAGCAATGCTGACAACTCTTGCAGGATTTTATCAGAATTAGTCTCTTTTCCTGTTTTAAGTATTGATCTTCTGATACTCTTGAGCCGACCCCAGAAGAAAGATAACTTTGTGAAGGTGAGCAAACTATGATGCATCTCCATATTGATGGTTACTAGAACATGCTTTATATGTTCACTCAGGTTGCTATCACCAACATACACCATCTCAAACCGAAGACCTTGGCTCGTAATTTGCTTGACTTGTGCATTCAGTTCTCTTATCCAATCCAGGTCGTCACTTCCATAAATGCAGAAGGTTCTACGTTGCTTTACCTGACACAAAATGCTTCTGTGGAATTAGTAAAAGAGTTGAAACAAATAAAATTTAACTGCTAACTTGGAAACCATACCCAAAGTGTTAGTAAGGGATCAATACTATCAACCAGAAGTTGTATTGTCCATTTCTCCTCTTCCCAAAGTTGTTTTTCTTTTGCAGATGAAAAGGGATATGCACTGCCAGCACCCCATGTCAATACCATATCAAACGCATTTGTATTTGTAACCATCCCTCGTGGATCCAACACTACCATAAGAGGGTCATCTTTGTAGTTCCATACTTGCTTTATAAAGTTTATTACAGCTGGGTTCAGTGCCCATGGTCGCCGAACAGAAAACCCTGGCAAGCAGTTCGATACAAAATTGAATTTCTTCTCTTCAGCACTAGTCCATATATCACAAGATGAAATAGGAATCCAAACAATTTTGTAACTTTCTTCCGATGTCATTTCACTGAATTGCTCATATGCTTGGTGAACTAGCTGGAACAATCCCTCTAGTGGGAAAAGCTCTGGCTTTGAAACCATAAGTATTACTATCTTGTCTTTCAGTTCACCTACACCAATCTGTCAATCAACCAAGAGGAAAATGTTAGTTTCTTTTGCTTTCCTTAGTACTCCAAATGGTGTATTCTCAACAATTTTCAACAAGTTTCTTCTAGGAAGAGCACACCTTTTCTTCTATGGAAGAATTCTTTAGTGGTAGGCTATCCTGCAAAGCTAATAGAATCCCCAGGATCTTTTGATTGTCAGCATGGGACTCCTGGAAAAGTTTTAGCAGCTTCTCATTCATCATTGTCCCTGCAAATTATGCAATGGACGAGGCCGTCAAGATCGTATGAAATCTAAGTTAAGATTGAATTTCTGAAGCTAAACACTAACCTATATGTTGATGATACAAATCAAATTGTTGTCTAAGGTGGTTGTGAATGTTGGTCAACTTGTTTGCTAGACTTAACAGCTCACATGTTGCACTTGTCACTGACTTTGAGGGCCTGAAGATAAAAATAAAAGATGTACCTCTTCAATGGCTGTTTTAGCGTTCTAATTCCAAGAACTTTTCTCAAAGTTTAATATTGTAAACAAAAAAAAAGAAATGTTCTGTTGCATGAGAAAATGCTCCATATCAAAACAGTTGATCATGTAATTGATGGGACAGATTCATAAGCAAATAGAAGAGAAGGAACATGCACTTGCTCCAGCCTCATTGCTTTCAAGTCTGAGATAAAGGAATAGCATGCCAAAGTGCTTCTTGCGACCCAGTAAGCTGCTATGTACATGTAAGAATTTGAGATGGCTATCACTTTTCCTTCCAGCTCTGCTAGTCCAAATCGCATTCCTTCGAACTTTATCATGCACTTTGTTATATCTACGAGTATCCTGAGCAGCAAGCTTAATGCCTCAAAGCTAGGCCTCAACGTGCTTACGTTGGGGGGTATCCGTTTAAGCCTTGCAACTGATGCTGCCAATGGGTTACGGGAGTATAGATTCAGTATGAGCGAAACCTCACCATAACTTGTGGTGAATGCTGAAAGAATTATAACCAATTTGGCATCCCATCCATAATGCCTAAGCAAATCGAACAAGATCATGGTCCCTTCATGATATCCACTCTTACCCAGACATTTACTTAGCATCTGCATTCACAAAATGAGTCCAAATATCCGTATGGAGTTACACACTTTAGAAAGAGCATGAAGCAGAGAAAATAATTACCTCACACGAAATTCTGGAGATGATCTGTCCCAATTTTTCTTGTGATCCAACTACCTCAACCTCGCATGTATCATCCTTTGCATTGGCATCAAACCAGAAACCACCAACCTGAAAACATGAAACAATTTTTATTGTTCATATGCTGTAGTTATTAAACATTCCTATATACTAACTAATTTGGCAATGATTAGAAGTTGTTAGTCTGGACAAGCAATGAGCAACTGCAGTTAATATATATGGTTCATGACAGGTCTAATCTTATCTGTCATCTAACTTTGCATCAGTTTTTAGTCATTCCAAAAATTACAGAACATTTGGAAACCTTTAAAAATGCATCTTTACCCTTTTGTTTCCCATTTTTAGTTTAACCAATGCTCAGAGAAAATTGAGGGAGAAGCCATATCCAGATATTTTATTCATTTGATAATAGTTCCAGAAAAAAAAAGACACTGAAAACATAAACATCCAGCACGAGTATGAAGGCAAATATTGGGAGGCTAGTACTTCTGATGTAGAAGCATAACATAACACATTCTCCATTGCGCGAAGCACCAATTCAGAATCTACTCGTCGGCCATCTGGATGATGAGAGAGTAGGAGTTTCCGTACAATTATATCTTCTTCCAAAGACTTGAAAGACTGCAAAGGAATAGTTCTCATTTCCGGACAACTTCATGCTGCAGGTTGTTGGCTTATCTTGCTGCTATTTATGAAGCGATATCAAGGAAAAGCAACAGCCATTAGATGGCTTGAAGGTCTGAAAAGACGCGTCAGATTATACCTTCTTTTATGTGGAGACCACTAAAAGAAACTGTTCTTGATTAAAGATTTGAAACATGAGGCACCAAATCTAAGTCTTCACATTCCGGAACAAAGAAGTACTCTTTGTTTTAACCTTTTTTTTAATTTGTTTGCAGGTGGCAATAAATTGGAAAGGCTTTTGTTCAAGCTGATAGATCAACTGATCTTATTGTTACTCGTATAGTCTCATAATTTTCTGCAGGATTGAAATTGCGAATATCAGTTTTGTCAGATTGAAAATTTTCCTGGAATCGATAATCGAGTTGAGAAAATTTGGTCGGAATTCAACTCTCACCATGCATGTGTTGCCTTTGAACCGAAATCGACACGGGTGGCAAAAGATAAAGAAAGTATCCGTAAACTCTGCAGACATATATTCTGACACAACAAAAAGAAAAAGGAATGCAAAAGAACAGAAAGGACAAAATCAAAAATAGAAGGGAATAATCATACAAGTTTTGAAAAAGCTTCCAGAGCATGTAAGACTTAAAGTGAACTGAATATTGTAGTAGGATGATAGAATTAACGGGTTCTTTCTCCTAAGAGCCTGTTTTGAAACGAGTTTTGGCACGTCTCGTCACTTTGGCTTTACTAAGTTCACAGCCCAGTGTCAACTAGAAGATGAGCTAAGTCTTTTTCTTTTTTTTTTTTGCCAGTTAAAGGCAGCGAGGTCAACTTTATACTTGTCTCTTACGGCTCAAGAGTCTTCTTGTCCCACTGCATTGCTCAAAGTGTTCCTGAGTGGTGTATCTTACAAGGATTCAGAAGAATATATAAAAGCCAATTACAGGATGTAACTTGATAGTCAAGTAGTTCCATTCTTTCCAGCCAAAATCAATTTCATTGTTAGCTACAGCTCCGTAGCAACTCTTCTCTTAAACCAAAACAGAACTGTTTATTTCTCTTCATCTTTCCAGCAATTTTTGGAAACTTTGACAAAATCTTTGTACCTTAAGTTGGTCACTTTTAAAAGTAAAGCTATACCTATGAAATTTTGTGTTGTATGTTGCATGAAGAGGACTTGAAAAGCAACGAATAATTCTTTTTTTTTTCATTTATCAATCTAATTACATATATAGATTGTTTGCAGGTACATATGGCCATAAATCAATCCACTAATTACGGACCATGTTTGATGGAGGATTTGGTGGGAGGAACATATGGAACATAATTCTAACACTCCCCCTCAAGCTAAATTGTGGGATCACACACATTTAGCTTGCACATTACATCTTCAAACACTTTGTCAATTACTGCCTTAGTCATAACATCTGCCAATTGATCTTCTGATCGCACAAATGGAAGTTCTACAATTTGTGTCTCCAGTTTCTCTTTGATAAAATGTCGGTCGATCTCCACATGCTTAGTGCGATCATGTTGCACCGGATTTTCAGAAATGCTGATTGCTGCTTTATTATCGCACATCAAGCGACAAGTCTTTTTTACCGAAAAACCAATATCAGCTAACACTTTTCTCACCCAAAGGACTTCTTGCAATCCTCTAGCAATCCCTCGGAATTCTGCTTCAGCACTGGATAGAGCCACGACCTTCTGTTTCTTACTTTTCCACGTCACCAGATTTCCTCCAACAAAGGTGAAGTATCCAGCTGTGGATCTTCTATCATCGGGACTACCTGCCCAACTAGCATCTGTGTAGGCTTCCACGTCCAAGTGCCCATTTTTCTGAAATAAGACTCCTCTGCCTGGAGTCCCTTTGAGATATCGTACAACTCTCAGAGCAGCCTCCATATGATCAATCTGGGGTCGGTGCATGAACTGACTCAATACACCTACTGCATATGCAATATCAGGTCGCGTATGAGATAAATAGATTAACTTGCCAATCAGGTGTTGATATCTCTGACGATCAGTTAGTTCTGCTCCCTCGACTATTTGTAAACCGTGATTCACAACGATTGGAGTTTCTGCTGGTTTACAATTTACCATCCCTGTCTCTGCAAGTAGATCCAACACATACTTCCGTTGTGAAATGAAGATCCCTCTTGGTGACCTCAGAACTTCAATTCCAAGAAAGTATTTCAGATTCCCCAAATCCTTCATCTCGAACTCGTGGAATAAATTTTTCTTGAGACGTACAATCTCATCAGCATCGTCACCAGTGATAATCATGTCATCAACGTAGATTATTAGACAAGTTACTCGTCCTTGCCTCCTCTTGATGAACAGAGTGTGATCGGAGTTACTCTGGCGATATCCATATTTCTTCATTACCACTGTGAACCTGCCAAACCATGCTCGCGGTGACTGCTTAAGCCCATATAATGCTTTCCTCAATCGACACACATGTCTGTCATGAAACTTTCCTGAGAAACCGGGCGGGGGCTCCATGTACACCTCTTCCTTTAAATCTCCGTGAAGAAATGCATTTTTCACATCAAACTGATGTAGTGGCCAATTTCTGTTGGCAGCTACTGAGAACAAAATACGAATTGTATCAATTTTGGCAACTGGCGAGAAGGTTTCATCATAATCAACGCCATATGTCTGTGTATAGCCCTTTGCTACCAATCTCGCCTTGTACCTCTCGATAGTTCCATCTGCCCTATGCTTGATGGTGAATACCCAACGACATCCAACAGGTCTCTTCCCAGCAGGAAGAACAACCCTATCCCATGTTTCATTCTTCTCAAGTGCTCCCATCTCTAACTTCATAGCATCCCGCCATTCTTTTTGTTCCAGAGCCTCCTGTACATTGCTTGGTAGCCTGTCAGCATACACTGCAGCGGAAAAAGCCTTGGCAATTGGGCCCAGACTCCCCCTGGCTAAGGTTTCCACGGGATATGTGGACTGTGGTGACACATAGTACTGATCATACTGACGAGGCAAGACTCCTCGTGTACTCCTAGGTGGCAGTGTACGTCTCTCAGGGACCTC
>JANZXV010000003.1:8809034-8823079 GCA_027576455.1 Erythroxylum roigii
TATTCATTATAAATTTTGAAATGTCAATCAAAGAAAAATATAATTAAAAAGATAATAACTCACAATTTCATGTCGTACTGCTACAAAAGGCCTTAGAGCCGGAGTTTGGTCAACATTTGACCTGACTCCTAGCCAATTTGACTTTTTGACGTTTTTCCTAATCGTACATGTAACAAAATCTATTATAAATAAATCTATAAATCAAAATTCATAAATACTAAAATATAATCAGTTGTTAAAAAAGTTGAGAAATTGTAGCCGATTGCTCCCAATATTCGCATAAATCCATCCATTCTGCCACTATGACATTATGCGGCTTAGCATCCTTTCCGTACTTGGTAAAATGATTTTTTAAATGAAATATTTGATCTTTATATCTTAAAGCAAGAAATTTCTTCATAGCAGCCTGTATTTCATTGTCAGTCCTCATTCCATTGACTTCTAATTTTTGCTATAAAAAATTATAAATTATTGGTCAGAGCTTTAAGCATATGGAAAACATGTACAACATATATTTCAATGAATAATTATATAAGAATTTTAATGTATTCATTGTTTAATATAACTAACGTATATCAACTCTTTCATTATAGTTCTTGCTTAATATAATTATTAAATATTTTTATTAAATTTGTATTTTATTTTTATTGAAATGAAGTATATTTTTTCTAACATTTAGTATTGAAATAATATTCATTATATTATGTGAGACATGTTAGAGTTTCTTAAGATTATAGTAATTTTTATATTGAATAAGTGATGCACATGTATCAATTTATAAAATTATATTTCAAACATATTACTAATAATGATTTTTGAAACCTAATTATTTTTTAGAATAAATATTGATGTTTTATTTATGCTTTATTCCAAGTAAAATTGAAAAAAAATATTTAACATCTTTAAGACAAGATTTGAGATCCTCTTGCCTCTTGTACTAATAGGAGTAAGGGGCTAAGCTAGGTGTGCAAAAATACCATTGTTTTGAAAACCGACCAGTTCGACCAGTGACCGGTCGGTTATCTGGTCCGGTTTACTCTTAAAAATCAGTTCTTAATTGGTTAACCGGTTCGACCACTAGTTCAATGAATTTTTTATTTTTTTATTTTTGTATTTTTATATTATGTGGTATATTTTTGTATTTTTTTAATATTAATAATATTATATATAATTAAATATAATTATTACATAATTATGACGTCACACCGGTTCAACCAGTAGTTGAACCGATCAAACCGATAATCAGTAAAACCTCCGATTCGATGTCCAACCCGAGTTTCAAAACTTTGAAAAATACCACGCAAAGTTCCTGTCACAGCATAAATCCCAATCCGAGTCATGCTGTGTTTTAGATTAATCTTACACCTTTGAAATGAAACACACTCGTGCGCTATATATTAATGTAATGTTTATTCTCTATCACCGTATCTTAACCCCGACTCTAATACAGCCTTACTTACTAGTTTGTTTTTGGCGTACCAATGCATATGATTGCTTCAACTTGCTTTATTTCAATGGAAGCATGCTCTCCTTAATGCATTTATTTGCGTTGAGTGCAGGAGAAAGCTGGTAAATATGACAGCATAGTATTTACTATTTAGAAAACTTCCGAGCCAATCAAGGTTTTGTTAGACGGCATGACACCTGTTTCAAATTAAGTTACGAGGAAAAAAAAAAAAGGAGTAATTGTTCTGCACTATAACCATAGACTTAGAAGAATGAGAACAGGAAATATAACGTAATCATTCGACGTGAAAGATGAGAGCAACCAAAGGTCATCCATCTGGGATTAATCCTGTCAACTATTTAGGGACATGCGCATCTTGCGATTTCGAACCCGAAGAATATGTATTTTTTCGTAGAGGAAGCGGATCCCTTCTGGGAATTGGCTTGGCAAAAGGTACTTTACTCTTCAGTCATCACAACCCACAAAACCTTGAATGGAGGAGAGACCATGTAAAGCTGTCTTAGCTAGGGTTTTATGTTAAAGAGTAGTTACGTTTGGTTAGGGTTTCAAGTGCAGACTTTTGCACTGACGAGAACCGCAGTTTCACAGATACAAATGAATTACGAAATCAGAAGGATTTGCACCGATTTGGAACTGGGTTTGTTGGTTTTTGATCAGGCTCTAATTTGGATATCATGATACGAACTCTTAGACAGAAATCCCTATTATTATTTAGTTCCAAACAATAAAAATCCCATCTTTGATTATCAAACCAAAATTTTTCAACCAAACAGCACCTACCTTGTAAAGTGGTCATCAGTTGTTCTCTACGGAATCATTTGTAATGCTTCACATAATGTGGGTTTATTAGAAATATTTTTCCCAGAGCCAATATGATACGATCCAGGTGGGCAATGAGTAGGAGGTCAAGTTTTCTATTCCACAACTTCAGTTCACAGATACGAGGGGGTTCACAATCACAGCGGATATACGGCTTATTTAAATAGTTTCAAATGCTATGCATTATTATATTTGCACAATCCTAGCTCCAGGTGCAACCTATTTCTTTCTGCGTTGGACAAGTTATATGGCTTCAATCACAATAAGACATCTTCATTTCAGAACTGTTATTTTTCTAAGGTTCAATATATTTATATGATTTCAAATGATACGTGTCCTTTCTCACATTTTTCATATACAGGATTGGTTCTGCCTGAATTTGATGGGGTTAGACGCTGTTGCTTGGATCTATGATTCTGACTGACTTTAACTAAAGAACACCTGCAAAACAACAAAAGGCACGCCGGAGGTTGATTGCCGACAGACCCCTCCGACGCTCAAGTTAGTCTTTTGGCGAAAATTTTGGTAGCTAAGAACAGAGAAAATCAAAGTTTTAATGTCGTACCTGTGTCACAATGGAGTAGTACCTTATATAAGCAATACTTGCTAGGTTTAGGTCACCATTATTGAATGGACCGACGGGCCCACATGCCATCCCAGATCTGGGCCCGGGCCTAGCGAGACTGACCCAACCAAGGATAACCTTTGGTTCGTCAATTCCATATCAATGTATAATCTTGTATCTTTCACATCTATTTTTAAAAGAGTATTTAAATCTTATGCTAATTATATTATTATGTTGTATAATCATACTAATTATCTTACCTAGCAATCTCAAAAGAGTGTTAAAGACATGCAGATTAGTAAATTCTACCAAAACATGTGTGACTTCTTAATTCTTATTATATCGATGTCTAAAATCTTGGATTGTCTGTCATATATAACACAAAATCATCAACCGATTTCAAGAGATCCAAAATCTTATTAAAGGACTTAAAAACTTTGTTTAAACGTCAAGGGGTGTTTTTCAAAGATTAAGTCAAATTTTCTTTAAATTATGAGAGGAATTATGCATTATAATCTTTAATTTTGAGGCATTTTATGAGCCCACAGAATAGAGTTCTTTTCCAATGACTCCATGAACACCTGAGATACAGCAGTAATGCATCATTTGTTAGGTTACTAATTCTTTTCACTTTATAATGAAGATGGTTGAACTCAAATTCACGTGTGAATGAAAAAATGCATCTCATTCAAGCTGGATTTCATTGACTATCCACCAAAATAATGAAAGTAAAAGCTTATAATCCTTATTGAGAGTAAATGAACAAGGGCTTTAATTTGAAATGTAATATGTTTTTAATATTTAAAAGAACTCAAATAAATCTCTAAATTTTGAGAAAAATCAATAATTAATCTTTGTTCAAATTGGTTGCTTGTTGAAATAGTATTAAATTACTCATTTTTCATGTATTAGGATCTTGTTTAGGGGTCTTGAATATTAATAGTTATGTTACTTCTTATGTAAATAAGACAGACTTAATCCTTTTTTCCCTCAAAAAGAAAAGCAAAAGTCATATCTTCTTTAAAAAAAATTATTCTTGAAAGAACAAGATACTGGCCTCTTTACTCAAGACTTTTTTCAGTTAATCTGAATTTACATCACCAATCCAAAGTAATGAACTAACAAAGGTTCTTAGTTCATCTTTTATTTATACAACACATACTTCTTCATGGGGTGCTTACATTTGCTGCATTCCACAAATTCTCCAATGAGGTCTTCCTTGTAAGGAGTTTCATAGGAATAGTAGCAAGGCCCTACAAGTGATGCCGGTCTAATTGCTGCTCTTAGTGCTCCAACCATTTTTAGTTTAACCAATGATCGGAGAATTGAGGGAGAAGCCATACCCAGATATTTTATACATTTGATAATAGTTCCAGAAAAGAAAAAAAAAAGACACTGAAAACATAGACATCCAACACGAGTATGAAGGCAAATATTGGGAGACTACTACTTCTGATGTAGAAGCATAACATAACACATTCTCCATTGCGCGAAGCACCAATTCAGAATCTAAGCGTCGGCCATCCGGATCATGCATGAGAGAATAGGAGTTTCCGTACAAGTATATCTTCTTCCAAGGACTTGGGAGACTGCAAAGGAATAGTTCTCATTTCCGGACAACTTCATGCCGCAGGTTGTTGGCTTATCTTGCTGCTATTTATGAAGCGATATCAAGGAAAAGCAACAGCCATTAGATGGCTTGAAGGTCTGAAAAGATGCGTCAGATTACACCTTCTTTTATGTGGAGACCACTAGCTAGAAGAAACTGTTCTTGATTAAAGATTTGAAACATGAGGCACCAAATCTAGGTCTTCACATTCCGGAATAAAGAAGTAGTCTTTGTTTTAAACTTTATTAATTTGTTTGCAGGTGGCAATAAATTGGAAAGGCTTTTGTTCAAGCTGATGGATCAACTGATCTTATTGTTACTCATATAGTCTCATATTTTTATACAGGATTGAACTTGCGAATATCAGTTTTGTCAGGTTGAAAATTTTCCTGGAATCAAGTTGAGAAAATTTCGTCGGAATTGAGCTCTCACCATGCATGCATGTGTTGCCTTTGAACCGAAATCGACACGGGTGGCAAACTGTAATTAATAGAACGTACATAAACACATAAGATGATAAGATATTAGATTTTAAGATTATGTAAGTTTATTTGCATTTGTTAAGATTTTAGTTATAAACTTATATGTTAAGATTATATAAGTTTATTGGAAATACAGTCTGCAATATATATAACATCTCGAGAATCCAATTATATATATTTTTTGAATATAAATAAAGATAAATCTTTTTTAATCACAACATATAATCATTTGTTTATTCTCTATATCTTCTATATATAATGCAACATCTCCAGAATCCAGCTATATATATTTTTTGAATTCAAATAAAGATGAATCTTTTTTAACCACAAAATATAATCATTTGTTTATTTTCTGTATCTTCTATATATATTGCAACATCTCAAGAATCTAGCTATATTTTTTTTTGAAAGTAACTAAAGGTAAATCTTTTTGAACCACAAAATATAATCATTTGTTGATTCTCTATGGCCTCTATATATAGTGCAACATTGCCAAAGCTTTTCTACAGAGCAAAGCCCTCACTCTAGTTTTCTACTCACCATGGCAAGACTTCTTAGTTCTCTTGCTTTTGCTGTTATCTTTCTTGTTTCATTAGCCAACGCAAGGCATTTGCTTTTCCACGGTGATGCTACCCCAACAGGGTCAAATTTTACACATGTCTGTGATGCTAAGAGGTACTTTAATTTAGGGTTGAATATGAAAGAACATGCCTTTTGTGACACGTCTCTTTCCTACGAGGATCGGGCAGTGCATTTGGTCAGCCATATGACACTAAAAGAGAAGGTGAAACAACTTGGAAATCATGCTCAAGGAGTTCCTAGGTTGGGTCTTCCAATGTACCAATGGTGGTCTGAGGCACTTCATGGTGTGTCCAACGTTGGGCCAGGAACTTTCTTCGATAATCTTGTTCCTGGTGCAACTAGCTTCCCCTCAGTGATTCTCACAGCTGCATCATTCAACGAGACCTTATGGAGGACGATCGGAGAGGTAATATTATCACCTAACTGTTCAATACTTACTGGTTTAGTGAAAAAGACTGAATGGTTGTGTTCTATCTTTAGGTTGTTTCAGACGAAGCAAGAGCCATGTACAATCTAGGACGAGCAGGACTGACATATTGGAGTCCAAACGTGAATGTTGTGAGAGATCCCAGATGGGGAAGAGTTCTTGAGACTCCTGGTGAAGATCCCTACGTTGTCGGAAGATATGCTGCCAACTACGTTAGAGGGCTTCAGGATGTTAAAGGAACTGAGGATTGTAAAGATTTGCACACTAGACCCTTGAAGGTGTCGTCATGTTGCAAGCATTATGCTGCCTATGATGTTGACAACTGGGAAGGTGTTCAACGCTACACCTTTGATGCCAGAGTAGGTGAATCTTTATTTTGCTTTAAAGAACTTGAGTTCATATGTTATGATATAATAACCTTTTTGTTTTGCTCTTGAAGGTTACCGAGCAAGATATGGTCGAAACTTTCCTAAGGCCCTTTGAAATGTGTATTAAAGACGGAGACGTGAGCAGTGTTATGTGTTCTTACAATCGGGTTAATGGCATACCTACTTGTGCCGATCCAAAACTTTTGAATCAGACCATCAGACAGGATTGGAATCTTCATGGGTAATAATAGTCTCTCAATTTACATTCCCAAAAGCACAAACAAGCTTGCGTTTTTGTGTTATTAATTTGTAATAATGCTAAATTTTCTCATATGTACCACCAGATATATAGTTTCTGATTGTGACTCTATTGAGGTGATGGTTGATGACCACAAATGGCTTGTTGATACGGGAGAAGATGCTGTTGCACAGACAATCAAAGCAGGCAATGCCTCACTTTCCTTAACTGATTATATTCTCTTAACCTTTTTTTTTTTTTTGCATTAAACTTCTAGAAACTTCCATTTTTATAATTCATATTTTGATTTGTTGACAGGCCTGGATATGGATTGTGGAGATTTCTACCCCAAGTATTTAGAAGATTCAGTGAGGACAGGAAAAGTTAGGGAAGAAGAGTTGGACAAATCATTGAAGTACCTCTACGTTGTGCTCATGAGGCTAGGCTTCTTTGATGGACTTTCTCTGTACAGTAATCTTGGTAAAGATGATGTGTGCAGCAAAGAGCACATCGAATTGGCCAACGAAGCAGCAAGACAAGGAATTGTTCTTTTGAAAAACGATGACAATGCTTTGCCTTTGACGAAAGCCACCTGCAAAACTGTAGTAGCGATTGGACCTCACGCTAAAGCTACTAATGTGATGCTTGGAAACTATGCAGGAGTTCCATGCCAAATGACCTCTCCTATTGCTGGTCTTGAAAAATATGCAAAGGTTGAATATCAAATGGGATGTTCTGAGATTTTATGCAGGAACCGTACATTCATATTCGATGCTATGGAAGCTTCAAAGAATGCTGATGCGACCATAATATATGTTGGAATCGACTTATCGATTGAAGCTGAAAGTAGAGACAGAGTTGATCTTGATCTTCCTGGTTACCAAAATGAATTGATCCGAATGGTCTCTGACGCCGCCAAAGGGCCTGTAGTTGTTGTAGTCTTATCTGCAGGTGGAGTAGATTTATCATTAGCAAAGAAACATCCTAATGTCAAGGCCATTTTGTGGGCTGGATATCCTGGAGAGAAAGGTGGCCAAGCCATTGCTGATGTTCTTTTTGGCAAGTACAATCCAGGTAATGGATTGGCAAGTACAATCCAGGTTGTTTTGAAAAGTTAGTTATTCAAATATTGAATTCTACATGTGTCAATCTTTTTTCAGGAGGAAGGCTTCCACTCACATGGTATCCAAATGATTACGTTAGCAAGTTGCCCATGACATCCATGCCGCTGAGACCAGTTAATGGGTATCCAGGTCGAACTTACAAGTTCTACGATGGACCTGTAGTTTACCCCTTTGGTTACGGACTCAGCTACACAAAGTTCAGCTACAACTTGGTATCAGCAACAAGATCAGTCGATATAAATTTGAGCAAGTTCCAGAATTGCTACGAATTGGAATACAAGGACGATGAATTCGTGCCACCATGTCCTGCAGTTGTCATAGATGAGTACTTGACCTGCGATAAAACCTTCAAGTTCCAAGTTGAGGTGCAAAACGTCGGTGGAATGGATGGAAGTGAAGTGATCATGATTTACGCCAAGCCACCAGAACCAGTTGCCAACACCTATATTAAGCAAGTTATTGGCTTCAAGAGAGTTTTCATTAAAGCTGGGCAGAGTGAGATTGTTGACTTTGAGTTCGACGTCAAGACCTTGCAGTTGGTAGACTTTAATGCTTATAAGGTTTTGGCTCATGGTTCCCATACTATAGTTATTGGGGATGAGATTGTTTCTTTCCCTGTAGAACTCAATTTGATAGGTTGTTTCACTTAGAGGCTATAGGCTATAGAGGCTATAGGTTGTTTTTTAGTCATGAGTTTTAGTTTAGTCTCCTAGTTTTAGTTCTAGTTCAACTGAATAAAAAGCACAATAATGTAAACTGATTGGTTTTAGCTAATATGATCAAGCTATTCCAATATTATTATGAGTCTGTTTATACTTGCTTTCTAAATCATAGTATGTTGCTAAAAATTGAATATCTTCGACGTCGGACATTGTCCGAAGAGAATGTAAATCCCATTGCGTATCTCATTACAGTTAACCCTAATTATTTATACCCCAAGTATTTAGAAGATTCAGTGAGGACAGGAAAAGTTAGTTCCTGATATTACCTATATGATATCTGATATGCTTATACTTCTATATTGAATTGCAATCAAATGTGTTTATGGAGAATTTGCTTTTGGCAAGATTTAGCATTATTTTACAAAATAGTTACAAAGAGAATCTTTATATAATAACACAAATGTAACCCAGATAAACATGGTGCCTGGAGAACATTTTCATAAGATGCTTAATTGGTTAGTCCAATAAAAATGCATATTATGACTAAATAAAACAAACTTAGCATCCTAAATCAATGTAGATGTGATTGATATGCAGCGGCATAACCTACACATGCCAAGTTGATTGACAGATCTGCTTGTCATGCCGACTCCAAAAGCTTCTCTGTGGGTTGAGAGTCCAGGATTGTGTCCAACTGCAGAGTGGATTCAATGGCAGTTGAACGCCTAGTGCTGTTTATCAACTTGAACCATTGGCTTGCAGGGTCACAGCTACTGTCTTTGCTCAAGCATTTGCAACTGTTTGTAACAATGGTATAGCTGGAGTCTACGTCAAGACAAACAGTTGTGCCGTCGGCCAGCTTGGATGCAAGATGCATTTTAGAGTCTGAAATCGCTTCCCATTTTGAATTAGAATCTGTGCATATAAAACCAAGTTCTGCTGGTTTGCCCAATTCATATGCTTGTAAGCAGAAGTATGTCCCCTTCAATGTTATAGTCTTCTGGGGAGTATATTGCCAGGACTCGGATTGACTGCAAGGACCCAACTTTAATGGGTCAAAAAGTGTTTTCCTTAGGACACAAAGCCCAGTTGAGGGATGATAAATCACTTTATGAGTACGAGTTTCTGCAAAACCAGGGCCTGCATTGTCACCAAGTACAATCTTAAGTTTTACTTCAAGATAAGCAACCAAAGGAATAAAATTTTTGGAACTACCACAATGAGTACAGATAACTGGCAAGGGAAGAAGGAAATAAATCTCTGTTGCTTCACCTTGGAAAGGTAACTGGATAGCAGAAATTTGCTGCAAGAAGCTTGAATTCCTAACCTGACGCCAATTCCAATCGAACAAACCGTAATACTCATTTGCTCCCATAACACCTTCCCTCAGATAATAACTCCCAACTATTGTCCACAATGCCCAATCGAAGTCAAGCTCAGCAGCCATACCAAGGAAACAACCCAAGTATCTATTATCATTCACATTTGTTCCTCTTTGGTCCACCCCAAACTCGCTTACAAACAATGGCCACCCTTGGTCTAACAGGAATCCTGACATCCTCATCATGTTGTTAACTACACTTCCGCAAACTTGATTTGGATTGCCATTTACCCAGGCCTGCCCATCAGTAAATGCATACCAGTGTATCTCAAATACTAGCTTGTTACTGAAGGTTAGACTCACCGGTCGATTGTGCAGGAACGACAAGTCCTTGTCATAACGCAGACCTGATAAAATGACCAGAACATCTGGATTTGCTAAGTGCACTGCTTCAGCCCCTTTCTGCATGTACCTGTCTCAAATCATATGACAAATAAGAGATCATACTTTATGATTCCCTTCCTCTAGTCGAACTCAATAGGCATTGCCAACAAAAAGATGAAAACATGATAAAATCCAAGATTTAATTCTTCCAATCAGAAAATAAAAGAAAAGAAAGGCAGAACACTACCTGTACCAATCATTGACATTCTGTTTGGGGCCCCGTAGCTCGTTTCTTAGGCTCATTCCAATAACATTAGGGACACCATAAAACATGGTGGCCATTCGACTTAGGCCTTTGATCCACAAATCAGGGTTGAACTGTTGGTCACCAAAGAAGCCATTACCATCGAAGTTACTGCAACACCAGCCAGGCTTGCTTATGTGATTGTCTAGTATCACCAAAACATTGTTGTCCCCAAGGCTTGATACCACAGTCTGAATAGAAATTTTCAGTTAAACTCATTTCTAATCTTTCCAAGACAATCCATAACTATCAAAAAGGTCACACATTTTCATATATTGTAAATGAGATTCCTCGGTTAATGGTAGAGTACTTCCATACAAATTTCACCATGAGACACTAAGGAATGACTTAAAAATAGAACCTCCTCCACCCCAGGCTCATTAGACGAGATATTGTCAGCCAATCTTGCCAGCAAATTTCTTAGAGCACTTTTCACAGGAAGATTATTTATGTTAGTAATCCTAGAATCCTGATCAAGGTGAAGTATTGTGATTGGACAAGACAAGATCCCATGATAGAAATATTAGTTCAATTTATTGACAACTGCGTAGTTAATTTATCTCCATTGCTTCACTCCATGAAAACTCACGCCAATAGATAATACTAAAATTCCAATCCTCTCATTGTATGTCTTAAGGCAGGTCTTCTAAAGAAACCGAAAAACGAAAAGTTTTTGCAATATATAATGTAGAAGCATCAAGTTTGGCTTAAGATAGAATCCTCGCGTGGAGAAAATTTGTTGGTCCTGTCTATTGAAGACCAGGGAAATCCGTAAAACAGTAGATTACGCAGAAATTCTAGACCCTTTTGTTTGTCTGTGCAAGTGGGGTCTGCAAAGTGGCAAAGATAAACACCAGAAATCTGATGACAATAAATGAATTACTACTTGCTAAATTCTATCATTTACCGTGTACTGATCTAAAACTTTTTGAGATGGAACAAAAAGAAAAATGAACAACACTGGAAAAAGCTTGAATTACCTGGTAAGCTTTGATGAGGGGAAGATCGATGATAAAGGGGTTGTTGGCTTGAATACCAGAGATGGATTCAACAAGGCCAAGACTTTGGAATGACTGTCTCACAGTGATCGAATTCAAAGTGTCATTGGTGGCCAAGTACAGTGGCCAAGTGAGTCTAACACAATTGAACCCCATGGACACAATCCTCTTAGCAATCACATCCATGGGCTGTTTACTGAGCCCCTCGGCGACTAAGGCCTCAAGGTGTGAAACCCAGTTCACACAAGCAAGCTTTACTCTCTGGCCACTCTCGTCGACGATCCACCGCGAGCTTGTGAAGAGAGGAAGAGCTGAGACATGTTGTTTTGGTATAAAGGCAGTGAATACAACAAAAACAAAGAGCAAGGAGAACCCAACTAACTTCCCCATGTTGATATCCGCCATCATGGAACTCAAGTTGCTTCCTTTATATATTCATGGAGGAGTAGATTGGTTTAAAATCAGGCCAGTAACTTGTTTAAACCAGACTACAGTGGACTTGGTCTGACCCCACCCAGCAATTTAGCGTGTCACTTCATTGTAAGAAACGAAAGAGGAAGTAGATTGAGTGCAAAAGTTTCTTGCTTTAACTTGCTGGATTTCCTATCATGTGTACAATAACCTGTGGCCTTCCAGGTTGCCGGTTGAGAGAGGAGACTCTACGGCTGCAGCTTATTTATGTCCTAATTGCCTAACCGTCATGACAATAATACTTTTACTACATAATTATATCGTGATGGACACTATATTCAATGTGGGACCTTTTACCAATACTTTCCACTCTGCATTGAAAAAACGACGTAGCATCAATACAGAAACATGGTTAGTAGAGAAAAATTGGAGGAGAGGATTTCAACCCATGTTTTCATCGACAAGATGCAACCATAACAACAACAACAACAATAACAATAATAATAATAATACTCATTAAGTCTTGGTCTGAATTGAAAGAAAGCGAAAGAAAATAAAGGAAGAGAATTGAACTTCTTTTAGTTTTTATTGTTTGGACCAAAAAAAAAAGTGAGAGAATGAAGAAGAAATTAAAGAAAATTTGGGCTAAATATATTTTCCCTCAAATTGATGAAAAAAGAGGAAAAATCTAAGATAAAAGAACCTCAATATATATAAATTATCATAGTATCCTTATCTGTGTATGCTGAAGTTCCTTAATTAAAGGCATAAAAGTTTTAAAAATTCTTTTGTTGAATATAAGTTTTAATTCTCTTCTTTAATAAATTAGAAAAACAAACAGAGAAAATGAAGTTTCATTTTTTTTCTATTCTTTTCTCCTCTTTTTTTCTCAATATTTTCTTTCCTTTACCTTATGCAGGTAAGGATTCAAATAAAGGCAATTATAAATCTTTATTTTGAACTGTTTGGTTATTATCTTGCTTATTACTCTACGGTACAGTGTTAGATATCAAAAGTTTTGTAAATGTACAGAGTTGTGCTTAAGTGGTTAACCTGCAAATAAATTTCTGGTTCCTGATAATTACAAGCTATGAGTCAGTCCATTCATCAAGTAAAGATAAGAAAGCAAACAAACGTCAGAGTGAGGAGAACAGAGAAGCCCCTGTCTTTAGGCAAAAGCAATGGGAGCTTTTGCGTCGAGCGTTAACGTCTTGGGAGACCTTGGGCGGTTGGCAGTACTTCCAAGGCAAATTTATGTGATTAGTTGTAGCTCCTCCGTGATGATTTGCCTATACTTCTACTTCTTACATTTTCTATTTCCTCCTTATTTCTTTTTCTTTTTCTTTTTTTAATAATTAAATCGAATTATTTATTTAATTAATTTCATGATATTTGACAAATAGATACAGAGTATAAAGTTTGTTTTGTTCCTGTGTTCTCTTAGTTTTCCAATTTCCAGTATTTTTCTACTGTAATTAGCTTTGCCTCTGTTATCTTGAGTTGATATTTTGTTATAATGCCTTTCTCAAGCCCTTTCCCTAATTTACTATTTTTACTTTTTTTTTAATCAGAATAGGAGAAATACAGGCACTATTTTTACTTTTAAAAGAAAGGATTGAATGCTCTGGCAAAATAATTCCTTTCTTCGGTGATTTCTTTCCTTTTTCTTGTGTGTACTGCATATGCACGATATATATCACAGAGAGGTATGCCTTAAGAAATTCAGTATTGAAGTAGAGGGAAATGTTGACATATTGGAAGTTGATCTTTGTTGCTTAAAGAAAAGGTCGAGCCACGTTATAGGCATGTTTCTTTTATAAATCTTGTTTTACATGCTTAACAAGTGACGATATCATAAGTGCAACATCCTTACCTTGAAAAACACATTAAACTTAACCATTTATATACATCCACGTAAAAAGATACAACAAAGGACATTACTAGACAACACCCTCTTTTATCTCTCTCATTGCAGCTCTCGTCGTCTTCTTCCCTTGAGCCAAAACAACTGTTTCTAATTTTTTTTCCTTTAGGTTATCATTACAGTAAGGTTTGATGCTTACTGTTATATTGGATTGGGCTTCAAAATCTTCCTTATTATTTGAGGTGTGCATTCCCTTCTTTATAAGTGTAGTGCTATGATTTTGGTGTACACGCGAACTCAATTCTTAAACTTTAAGGAAAAACATGAAATGGGCACTACAAAAAAAATAGAGTTTAGCGACGGAAATTACCGACGGAATTTGTACATATTCCGTCGGTAAGCTTAATTAGCGACGAAAT
>JANZXV010000003.1:8832707-8848242 GCA_027576455.1 Erythroxylum roigii
CCGGGATTTGGTCCCGGGACTGACATTCACTGTGTCGTTCCGTTCTCCGCTCGATACGGTACCTTCCGGCCGGTACGGAACAAAATCCGTAACACTGGTGAGAACAGTGGACAGGGACGTGCCGTTTAGTTGCTGTCCTCACTTATTTTTGTTCCGTATTCGGAAAATAAAGACAGAAATTTTTGTTTCTAAAAAAATTGAGTTACAGTAATTCTTGTCCTGCACGGTCAAGAACTGAAAATGACAAAAATGACGTTGTGACAACTGAAACCTAACACGTCCCAAATCTCTGTTGCAGCTCTGCTTCGTCCGTCTCCTTCCTCTCGTCAGTGAACCACCTCAAAAACTCGCAGCTCTCCTTCGTCCGTCTGCTTCGTCTCCGCAGTGAACCACGTCAAAAACACCCTCGTCAATTGGGGAAGACTGAAACGTAAAAACCGAAAATCACGTCCTCCGTTTCAACGATCCTTCTTCCCTCTGCTTCGTCTCCACAGTGAAAGGTAAAGTAAATTTTTTCCAGAACACGATCCTTCTTCTCATTTTTCACAATAATAATCCTCCACATTGTCTTCTCCAGAAACGTCACTCTCCCTTTGAAGCCAACCCAGCGTTCGACGAGCTTCGGAGTTTGGGTAAGACTCTTTCATCAATTGTTTTTGTTTTTCTTTAAGGCATGGGTAATGGGTTTGGAATGGGTAAGGGATGTTGGTTATGGAGTTATGTTGGTGTGTTGTTGATGGGTGCCGAAGGGGTAAGGGAATCGGTTTTGTTGATGGGTAATCTCCCCAATTTCATATCGATGCTCTCTTTCTTCACAAGCTCATGGAGTGTATCTACACTCATTGCTGTCTTCCACTGGATGAAGTGTTAATATCGCAACAAAACTCCAAGCTTGCGCCAAGCTGCTGAATTACTTGTCTGTTTCTCTTTTAAATTTCTCTTTTCTCTTGAATTAATCAAAAGTACCAAGTTAGTCCTCAGTTTCCTAGCCTAACAAGAATGTTTCATTGATCATTCTCAGTGCTCTTTATTTTTGTAATCCTGACAAAGGAATCAACTTCTTGTATTGCTACGGGGCTCTGAGCAGTGTAGAGGTATAGCTGATACTTTTTAGGAAGTTTGGATATTCCGCTGCACTAAAAAAAGTGTCTTTGTGTTAATACCTGCTTGGTTTAAACGAAGATCAAATAGGACATGATGTCATTAGATTGCTTGTTGATACCATAGAAGTTAATATTCTTGCCTGACTTGTAAAGTTGGATTTCATTCCAACGAACAAACGGACAGTATTTTTGGGTCTTTGTCATTCCAATTTTTGTTCTATTCCGTCCTGTTTTGTTCTGTCTCGTCCCGTCTCTGCATGTTGAAGACGCTAATCAAACGGACAGTATGTCTGGGTCTTCGTCAAGTGTCTTGTCTTGTAGATTTTTATTGTCACTTCCAACAACAACAAACCCATTACCATAAACTCCACCCTTCAAAACCTTAACCACATTCCTGCTCCACTCCTCAAAAACTCGATCCGTATCAGCATCATTGGAGCATGGATTAACCAGTCAGCTAATTTCTTTTGTCTTAACGTTCTTAGTCTCACAACCCTAACTACATAGAATCCTGATTTAATTTTCCAGTTTTTTTAATTAAAGGGATTATTATTTTCTTGAGTAAATCGTTTGTCATTATTCTTTTATATATGTAACCTGGAACATAGTGTTTCATGCTGATAAATGTCGATGATTTTGATTAGGGTTGAGAGATTCTCTAGTGAAAAGCACTACGATTGGTTCAAAGATTACTCTCATTTTCGTCATCTCATTCAGTCAGATGTCCCCACCAACACCTCTGTATTCTTCTAATTGCTCTCTCTTTTTACGCTTTACTCTATGTCTATTTGATCAAACTGCTTAGCTTTAACTATCAAAGGTTTTATTGTTTTGGAATCTAGGGGTTACTGGTGAAAGTATGTTTTTATTTCTAGAATGATGTCTGTTTGTGAAAGTTGAATATTACAATTCTTCTACTTGAATTTAGAAACTGAATATTGGTTCAATTATTCTTAATTCTTCCTTGCTTCTTTTACTTCTTCAAGTTCCAGGGATGTTAATCCCCATCTTTTTTTTCTTCAATTTCCCAGTTATGGAGCACCTAGGGTTTAGTCCCTCCTTGTCAAGCCCTGGCTTTTTAGGCTTTAACTCACTAGCCCCAGAAACCCCCAAACTTCCATTCACGAATCTCGCAATTATTTCCAAGGAATAACAATCAGTTAATGTAAGTTTTGATCATTTCTCCAGGTTGTTGTTTTAGCTCTATTCTCAGGAAAATCCTTCGGATTTTTGCTTTCAGTTTGAATTCAAAATTGTTGGTGATCACATGGGAGCTCTTAAATTGGAGCTTAAATGCCCACAGAAGATTGATGAAGTCACAGCCGACCCAGACCCAGATTGGAGCTTCGATACTCTGCTATCGGAGCTCAATCAACTTGAGAAGAAGTTCAATGCCTCCTCATCAAAGACCCCATTGGCATTTACCAAAACACGATGTTGGTAAGGCTGCTTTGGTTTTTATTTGTGGCGAACAATTATTTCCTTTGAATGTTTTCAATTCACTGCTAATTATGCTGGATAATGTATGAATAGGAAGAGTGTGCAGAGGAGGCCAGTGGCCTTTGTAATGCGAGTGTCAGATGATGAGATGGAGGAGTCTGAAAGTGACGGCGAGGAGGATAAATATGTAAGATTGTTGGCGGCCAAATGTTTTGGTTGTGATGATATGTCTGCAAGGTATAAATGTTTTCTAAATGGTTGTCAATATGTAAAGAAATCTTTTTGATTGGTTTTCTTCTTTATTTTGGACTTTATCAAGAGTGGTTTATTCTTTTTCTAGTTTTTTGATATCTCAAATTTTATTTCCATCTGTTTTATGTTTCAGTGACGGAGAAGACTCTGATGGCCAATTGAGTCTGAATGCTAAGTCCTACTTGATGGATGAAGTGGGTTTGCTTGAAGGCTCTATGTTTGAGTTAAGTCACAATCATCAACTTGCGATCAAGGTTTGTGGATATAGCATAATGCAAAACTTGTGTCTGTGGTTGTTTAAGCTACTAATATTTTATTTGGGTCATGTTGTGTTCTTGCCATCATTTTTACCTTTGCAAGTGGACAACGAATGTATGCTGGGCCTTGTGCCGGTCTACTGATTTTTTAAAAGTATACTAAGTTGGTTAATTAACAGGAAGGGATTAGGAATAAAATCTCTGAACTAGAGTCAGAATTAATGAGTGAAAATGAAAAGTTCACTGCTGCTTTGGCTCGAATTGGAAAGTATAAAGAAGCCAGGAGGGAGGTGGACAGGAAACTTGATACTCAATATCAGCGCAAGATGTAAGATGGCTAATTCCTTTGTTTCATTTATCTAGCTTTCTTTTGCAATAATTTTCAGAAAAGCATTATATATTTACGTTTCTTCTAATAAATTCTACTAGTCCAAGGAATAATGGAGTCCTAATGTTGCTCTTGTGGTGCTGTGCCCTGTTTAAGATTGTGTTAATCTTGGTAATCAACCTGAAATACAAACATTAAAGTTATTAAAACAGGACTTTCTTTGGAGAATTTTGGTCTGGGAAATATTGATTAAGCCTTCAATCAGAGAAACATGAAACTATTAATGACACCACTTTGTATTTGATGTAGTGCAGAAGCACTTGATAAACACTTAACTGAAGTGCAACAGTATCATGAACTCAAATCACAGATAGAAGAAAGAAAAATAAGAAGTGATGCAGCCAATGAGGAGGCAAAGAAAAAGGCTCTTCAAGAGGAAAAACTACGTCTGGAAAGAAATAGAGCAGAAGCAGAGGTTTGTTGATTTATGGTTTGTAATTCATTTGCACTCTTGATGTACTTCATATTCTCTTAATTTATGTAATCTACAAGAAGTTATGTTATTTGTCTCTATGTTTGTGGTTCTTCCTGCATGACTTGGGGCATAATGTAATATCCTTTCATTCAAGCATTGGAAGTTTTGTGGGCTTGTAAGTCACATTTATTATGAACAGATATTTTTCTTCGAGTCAATTCATGGAAACATCCAGGCCAATAACAGTTATTAAGAACTGTTTTACTAAGAAATATGTGACAAGTCTAGTGATAACTAAGTTCCTGAATATAGGCTAAAATGAGAGCTGAAGAAGCTAAAAGAGCTGCTTTAGAAGCATAAAGGAAAGCAGCCAAAGAAACTGCTGAAAAGGAAGCTATCGAAACCTCAAAGAAGGGAATCGCCGTAGTCTCACTAGAGGAGGGTGTATCACACCAAGCAAGTGCCAATTCTGGAGCTCAAAATCTTCACTTGGGGGCTTCTAGTTCTAATAAGAAACCACAGTCAACAGGTGCTCTATTAATACTTTGGCACATTGAATCTTACCATGACCTTCATATCTCTTACACTTCTTTCTTCTGCTAAAGTATATATCTTATGAATTTCTATTTTGTTTAAATATTCTTCTTCACATGATGGTCTCAACTGGGCATTTTATGGCAGGTGATGTTGTGAGGGCTGCACAGAGTGCTCTTAGTCTAGAACAAAGAAGACTACTAAAGCTTACAGAGTTGAGCAGACAAAATGAGTCGATCATAGCAAGTTCCAAAATGGTATTAATAGCAACTTATTGTTTGCTAACAGCTGTAAATTTTATCATGGTTCAATTAAGATATCATATTTGATGTCCACTCTAAGTTGACAACATTTATAGCAAAATACTTAACTTTGGTGGTTAAGTGTAATGCTGTTGGTTAAGGAGATATATTGTCCTTGGTCTTTTTATATGTTATTCCCAATGATGGACTGTTTGTTTACTGTTTCTAGTGTTATTTATTTGCTATTACTCTTCCGATAGAACTTCTATCTGTAATCCAGCTTGTATTTATCATTCAAAATGAGTTAGGAGGTTTCATCCAAGTCTACATCTTTCAGTTTATACTGTTAATTGCTATCTTTTTATTTTTGTTAGGATTTTAGCTCCAATGAGAGACATATCGCAAGGTTGATCAGACAAATAAGGGGGACCAAAGAGAATGTAAGGTAAGCTAGATATGTTGTACGTTTGTTTTGTTCAGAAATATGACCATATGAATGCTCGATTCCCCTTTAAACTCCTTTCACTGTGCCTGCCTTTGCAGAGCAAAAGCAAGCGAACTTCTCAAACTTTTAATAAATCCTTCATGCCCTCAATCCATCAGCACTACATCATTTGCCAAGAAGGTAAGTGAGTACTTTTCCTAGAAGATGCACAACATTTTGCACTCCTATTTCCTTGGTTTTTATACGACAAGTAAGAGAATTGAGAAACTGTATAAGTCTCAAACGTGCATGCTGAAGGATATCACAGGTGAATTATCTTATATATCCTTATTTCTTTGTTAATAAGCTTACGGTGACACAGTTTTCTTTGCCATAATTCATATTAAGCACACTAGCTTCAAAATTTTTAATTAATTTAATGATCCTTCTTTAGCTTGTATGAATGCAAAATGTCTACTTTTATGGAATACTTCGTGTTTTGTCTTTTTATATCACAGGTTGTTTCTCATTGTGAGAGCCCTGATAATGCTGCCTTTGCATGTGCCCATGTCATTGTTCTAGTTACATCAAAGGTACAGGTTTTCCATTGTGATCATCAATGCAATCTGTATTTCTGTGCTTGCCTTTTGTTTTTGGGTGAGAGGAGGGGAAGGAAAGAATGGGTGCAGTCATGAGGGTTGGTGGGCAGATGCGTTATCACTTCAGCTAAATGATGTTATCTAGCGCCAGAGTTGTCAAAAGAATTGACAGAGCTATTAGTCCTTCTATGCAATTTTGAAGTGACTTTGGCTTTTAGTGTGAGCTTCGCTACGAGGCTTGAAGTGTAAACTGCTAAGAAATGAGTGATTTGCTGTTGCTCTGTTCTTCTGCTTCTGACATATGGTTAATTGTGAATCAGATTCCACAAGCAATGGATCTTCTTCTTGCTGAGTTCCATAAAGCTTGTATCTACACTGTTCCAAAGCATATAATGTACTCAAAGGTGGTCCTACTTTGATTTCACTTGAGTTATTCATGAATGTGGTTGGTAATAACTATTTTTTCGGTGCATCTGTATTCTGACAATGTTATGAAATGATTACAAGAATCTATACACTTTGCTTGTGATCTATATGTATATATTTATTTTGTTGCTGCTGCTTCTTTTGTACAATGACCATTTCCTTTCTTATACAGTCGGTGTTTGGATCAAAAGAGGCTTATTACAAAGCCATCGGATTCCAGGAAGATGATGGAAAATTTGAGAGTGGCGAAAATTATATGAAACGATTAGCATCCTACATATGGAGCTTGAGTTCAGGTTTGTCTCCCTCTATCTTGTGGTCTTAAAGATCAAAAGACCAGAATCCAACTCTGAACAAATATTATATAGCACAACTTTTGCAGTATTACAAGGCATTCAAGAGAAATACCTTACAGATTCGTTTGGCAGACCGAAGTTCCTGGTGTTCAGAACATTCATGGTCCAAATGAAGGTTGGGCATGGCTTGCTAGGTTCTTGAATTGTCTCCCTGCAAATATGTATACAGCTGTTGCGTTGAATGCATTTTTGCAGGTAAGTTGATCTGTAATGTTTATCAAACAATGGCAAGCTAGTACGACTTGAAATGACATGGACTCAAAATATTCTGTTGTGCAGACAGCAGGACATACTCTGTTCAGAAGATACAAATCTCAGTTTAGGAAGATGCTGAACATTATCTCAAGCTGAGTCTCTAAAAGCATTGAGGGAAAGTAAAGATCCAGAGCTGAATCCGATAATTATTGAGATCCAGTCTTACATAGATGATGATAAATTCCTTCAGAAACCAGAAGGAAGTACCATGCAGGAACAGCTGTTGTCAAGCACAGCGGTGCCTGAGTTAGACTCGGGAAGAGCTCGTTACTACTAGTTGTAGTTTAATGGTCGCTAGATAAAAAAACAGACGACATCTTAGTTTCTCCACATATTTCAGAAGAAACTGAGGGCAATTTGTATCGCGTATTGTTGGAAACCGTTTTCTTCAATGGAGGCAATTTTTGTAACTTCGATGAACCAACCTTTCAGCCAAGCATATATTATGGATGCAGCGTCGAAGAATTTCTTTTAACGCATACTTGTGCGACGTGTACTACTACTGCGTGGGGGTTTGTGGTTAGTGCTTGCTTGCCTTGAAAACATTTTAAGTCAGGCGGTTGGTTACACAAAACGAGTTGCTTAGACACAACAATTTCTGATGTGTCAAATTATGAAAATACTTGGGTCATTTAATCAAACACGAAGCATAAGCACTAACAAAATTGCTGAAGTCTAGTTTCTGAAAGCAGCTGTACATTCTTATTTATCTTGACAAATGTGAACCCTAACCTTTGATCATCGAAACCTCTAGTAAGCAACCATATTCCCAGTCTAGATATCCTTGAAGAACTAAACAATGGAATGAATTTGATCATTCGGATTGCTGCCTGCAGTCTCTACAGCACTCTAAAACATCCTTTGCCTAACATGATTTTTGATACATCTCAGGCCAATGAATTTATCCAGAAAGATGCAGATGTCCACGTTGTACATGGTGTAATTGTTTTTCTTCTTTCTCCATGAACCTAACCTAGAAACCATTTTTTGATTGTTAAACAATAAGAAGATGGTTCATGGAAAAAGACAATATATAAGGAACGAATGCTGGGGGGTTCTGTTTCTTCACCACTTACTCCTCAATTTCTTATCACTTGGGGGCCTTCAGGGATGCTTGTCAGTGGCTGACCAATCTCTGCTTCAGGAAAATAGACATTTGATCCAAGCTAGAATGAGATCAAGCCACCTCCTGAAGAGACAGCTGGTCTGAAATTTGCAACCAAGGTTGTCTTAATAGAGCCTAATTCGAGTGTTTATTGGGCTTCGACAAATGGGGCATGATTGGAGGTCTTCCCCACAATAGCAACACGTCTGTAAATTAGTCATCAAACCATTTTGTCAGCTAAGACACCACTACATGATCTAACTGAAGATGAATAATCATTTACCTGATGTCCACAACCAAAGGCCATGTCCTTTGGATTAGTAAGACATATGGGGCAAACCTGACATAGCAACAGAAATGGAAAGGATTAACACATTTTTTAAATAGATCCATATTATGACGTACCAGTTGATCATACTGCAACAATTACATTACAATTTTAGCACCTGATTATCATAGGAACTTGAAGGCGGAGCTGAGCTGACTGATGTATCGTATCCAGCAACAGGAGTATCGTATCCACCAAATTGTGTATCATATCCAGAATAGGAAGGTTTATGTGGTTGAAAGCTGTTTGTGCTGGAAGGTTTTGAGATATTGCTGAATGATGCACCATAAAGTGGTGGGGGTAAAGGAACCCTTTCAGGAGAACTCCCTCTCCGCCTATTGTTTCTACCAAAATGAGCAAGCAAATGGCATTTATGAGATGCTGCACCAGTAAAAAGAGTGATTCAAAACTATGCAATAGTTACCCCAATATGCCAAGCTCAATAGTTGCCTTATACTGAGTAGGTATTTCCATCAGAGCTGACAGAGCAAATTCCGTCTCTTTTCTGGATTGATTTACATTCTTCAGCATTATATCTGTAAAATTGACAAACTAATACAAACAAAGAGAAGTTGTTGCTCAAGCTAAATTGACTGTGAAATAAATATGAATTATGTAACAAACCATTGACTGAAATTGTAGCTTACTTGAAAGTTGTCAAAGGCTCGAGCAGGGATGTTATCATCAAACTCTCTCATCATGTCCCAAGGCCCATCTCCAACTCCAACTAAAACTATCGATAAAGGGTATTCACTGCAATGAAACAACCAACATAACTTTAGACAAACCAATGACTTGTTGAAGATCTTGAATCCACATCCTTCTATGTTATTCCAGTCTCTAGGTTTACCTTGCTTTGACAATGGCATCAATTGTTTTTTTCTCCTGTGGACTGAGCTGGCCACGCAGTGTATCAATACTTCTTGTCACCTAACATGATAAATTTCAAAGACTTCAGAAAAAAAAAACACTAACATACCAAAAGATTTAGACAAAATATATAGCTTGGCTAACCAGGTCACACGTGTGCTCAGTTAAATGTTCAAAGCTGTATTAACTGTTGGCTTTATGTCTACATGTTATGCATGTATAACTATTATGTCAATAAGTCATGGCAAGACCATTCGAAAATAAACAACTTTACGGGGAAAACAAGAAGGGAATTCAAGCCAAAAGAGGGAAGTGGCATGCTGGTTTGGACATATGGTTCCCACAAAATTATAATATTTGATTGAATGATATATCCAATGTACGATTCAGCTGTTCCTGATGGCTGAAAGTAGTAAGAAATCTGGCAGATCAGACATAATGCTAATGCAATTCCAGTAGAGATCCATCTTGTAAAAGAATTACCTGCCCATCTGCAATTATCAGTAAAACATGATACTGACCGCCACTTTGCTCAACTATGGTAATTGCCATCTCTATGATCGGTGCAAATGATGTTGGTCCTGTCATGAGAATACATAATCAATTAGTAAATAATGGTATTCCATTTTGGACTGGATATGATGGAGCATTGCATGCCTGCAAGCCGAAGTTGGGGAACAATTTCCCTGTATCGTGACAATACTTCCTCAAATCCATTGCATACTCTCTCATCTGGATGGAAACTGAAGACTTCTTGGTCATGTGTCGATGCTGCAAAGACAAAATGAGAGAGTATCATGTTTGTAGCCCAATTATAAATCATGTAGTAATTCAACAACAATACTTAAGTTAAAATCACCATCTCCAAATCCAAAACAGGGAATCTTGTTGTCCTCATCAAATGCTGATAGTGTACTCCCAATAATTGAAATCGCTTGCTCGTATGGGTTTTGTCCACTGCCAAGGTAATGTAAACTTTTTCTGTTGAAGGATCTTGTACCTGATTATTAGATAAAGTTAAGTATACTGCAGGATCATGGGGCAATTCACTCCAAGCATTAAGATGAGAATAAACCTGTCCATTCATTGCTCTTTGTGAAATCAATGCCAACAATGAGGTTAGAAGATTCTAGGCCAGCTTGTGCAAGAGCAGCTGTAACCTGTAGTCAGTAGTTCCCATATTTATGAAAGACTCAAATTGCATAACGTTCGGACACTGCTAGCCAAACATTTGTATCATAAACAAAGCAAGTGTGGCAAGTAAGCCTGCTAAGCAGCCAGAAATAAGCAGGAGAGAGAAAATAAGGAAAATCTATTTTGACAAGTTTCATAATTGATCAGATGATGCCACGACCTGTATTCCTTGAGTTCAAAGTTCTACAGCCAATTCTTTGCCAAAAGTTGGAAAATTTCCTTGTTCAGCTTAACCTCAATGTTCTTTGGGTGATCATCCAACATTTTATCATTGACAGCAGAATTCAATCAGAAGAAGGTATTACTTTGATGGCAATCAAATTTGTTTGAACATGTTCTTCAAGAATTTTCCTTAAAATAAAGATTATTCATAAAAGATTTGGTTGTCATCGACCGTATTAATCTGGTTGTACTTGAAATGATGGTAACGAGCACTCTGATTATGCTTACAACAGTCGGCTTAAATCTCCTCAAAGAATCTTGAAAAGAATGTTTTTGACTTCTGGAATTGCTTCTCAAACATTTAATGTCGCCAACAGTCCAACCAGAAGAATTCACCACACATTCTGGATTGCACTTTAAAGACAACACGATGAGATGTTTTGGACAGCACGCGTATCTTATATTTACACATCGTTGACGTTTTAGTTACCAATGGAAGTTGTCATGTCAATTCAAGAAAGTTTTCTTGCTTGTCCTACATGACCCAAGTGTTTTATATAACAGAAGTCAAACAAATGGAAAAGACCACATGAAAATAGATCATATATATTCTCCAACCTGATCCAAGCTCTGGTAATTATCAGCTATTCTCGAGTACTTCCTCTCCAACCTCCTCTGAGGCTGTGGCCTATCTGGTTCATAACCATAAGAAGAAACCGGTGGTTGAGCGTATGGATTTTGAGGCGTATAATAGGAGTGCTGTTGGTCAGATGGGTATGGATATGGTGATGCTTGCTGATACCCGTATTGATTCCAAGAGGAAGATGAATTTGCAGACCTACTGAATGAATAATCCCTCCCACTCGATCCTTTTGAGCTCTTACCTCCCATCAGCTACAAGATTCTTCAAATCTCAATTCTTTCCTTTGCTATCTCAATTGGGCACCTATTTCACTATCTCCACCTGTAAAATTATCATAAACCATTAATCTTCAAGAAAAGATTTATTCCCAGTTCTTCCACTATCGATGCAATACCTGAAACAATGCAAAAAATAAAGACTTGGGCAATCTAAAGGTTGATCTTTGGAGGCTATAAACTACTGGGTTTTATAGATTACCGAGTCTTCGATTGAGATTGACATAATTGAAACGAAGTTTCTGAATTATGACGGCGATGTGAAACATAGACCAAGAAAATTAGATGGCCACCAAGGATATGACCAGTTCAACAGTTGCCGTAGCTGATTATGCATAATTAGCAGTTACATGTAAATCTTCAAGCGAAACACCCAAACCTGAAAACAGGGACACAAAGTTTGGAAGCCAACTGGGCTATATGAGAGACGAACACGCAAGTGATGAACTTGTGAAGTCTTTCTAATAAAGCTAAAGAAATCTAGAACGTAAAGTCACGAGCAAGCAAAACCAGACTAATATTTCATAGTCAACTCCTAATTGGCTCTGTACTCTATCAAGTTTCACATACTTATTCTAACCATAAAATGTAAAACTACTTGATGCGGGTCACCTTTACAATTGACCATACCATGCAATAATTGTCTGGAATCCTTCAAACGCAAATGTTATATCTTGGAAAATGGCATCCTATTGCCATTGTCATCCCTTCGTTCTATAATTCCGGGGTCGTGGTCTTCATTGGTTATTTTAGTCCTGTAATGATATGTCTCCATACTATATTAAACATGAGTTTGGTATTGACTTGCAGAAAATTGAATGGAGATGTCTGACGGATGCAATTGCTTTTTGCCGAGAGTTGATAACGTGAAATAAGGTTTCGGAATATTTTGTGAATGGCCTATTGGGTATTGGCTTTTAAGATTCCTTTTCATAGAGTGGAACTGATCAATGATCATATCTGGGGGAAGTTCAACCCTGGGAAGTTATCGAAAAGTAAGAAGTGGAATCACATCATAACTTAAGGACCACGGGTTCCAATAATCAACACCAAACGTTCAGACGATAAAGACAGAGAAGCAACAAATGTCCTTAATCCACATCATGTGCCAGTTCTGCCGCAATTTCCTGACGTTTAGGTATTTCAAAGAGTGGACTGACTTGTAAACTTTTCCAAAATTGATAGTACTTTCAACGTAATTGTGGAGCAAATTTTTACTTTTACTTTTAAAAAGGCATGTATGAATTATGCTTTTTGTGCAATTAAATCCTTGAATAAACTTTAAAATTATGAAGAAGCTTATCATGTTTCACAAAATTTACAAAGAATTATGTGTTTGTATGAAGTGGTTTCAAGTTTTAAAGTTTATGATCTGTTCGATTTTACTTTAAAATTTATTTCTTTTTTATTTTAGCTTCTTCTATTTTTTATAAATTTTTATACTTGACTTTCATTTTTATCATAATCTAATTTATAATAAAAATAATTATATTATTTAATTATAATTATGAATAGTTATTTTTAATTTTTATAATTAATATAGAATTTAATATTTCAAATTCAATAAATATTTAACAAATATGCTTTTATTAAATTTCAATATTTTAAAATATTTATTTTGAAAAATAATTTTTATATATTTGATAAACAATAACTTTAATAATTAAAATATTTTTTACAAAAATTTTACCTATTTACTCAGAGGGTATACGGGGATAACATAAACCAAAGGTATATAGTATTGTTAGACCATATGAATAAAAAAAGGTTAGCGTTGTTAGACCATATGAATCGAAAAAGGCTCTTTCTCGCTATAACTCTTACGCTCGTGAAATATTTCACCGGTAAGTCTCAAGGGAATTGCGTTATAGGTTTCTATATTGGTTTATAGAATAGATTTCCATAAGAGATCAAAGATAAACAAAGATTGATTGTAACTTATAATTCAAATATGCTAGTCGAGATACAAGCCCTTCTTCTTGATTTGGGCGTTAATTCTCAGGGCTTGCCTTTTAGAAATCTAAACTGACCAATTTTTCTCCATTTAACTGAGACCTCATATAAGATCTATAGTTCAAAACTTTCTAATATACAAGATTCTCTTGAAGAGACAAGTGCAGAGAATGCTTATCTTTCTGTATGACTGTAGCTACATTATTTAAGAATCAAACTTTCAAGAGAAGGAGGACTTAGAAAGAAGTCATAGGATACAAAATACACAATATTTTTATTTATTTTTCCAATGATCTACAACTAAAAAGAAACCTTGCTTTTATAGACGAAGTAAGGAAAATAAGGACAAAAACTTTGAGAAAAGATTCTTACGGAGTACAATAATTGAAACTAGAAGAGAAAAGTACATATCAAAAGTGAGAATTATTGAAAACACTAGGTCCCAATAATATTCTTAGAAGATAAGAAAGAATATATCAATAGGGAGGTGTCGAAAGAAATCGAGGTCCACCACTTTCAACAGAATCACACATGTCATCATTTATTTTTTCTAGCTCTTTAAGGAAATAGGCTATTTCCTTTTCAATCTAAACTAGAGACCATGGAACTTGGGCATCATGAAAATGCTCAGGGAGTGTGGGCTCAGGTAGTTTGAGCTCTTGAGCTATGGAACTTTGTATAATTTCAAAACATTACTTGGGCTTAAAGCCAAGTGGACATGATAGTTCTCCTACCATAACGTTAAATCTCATGTAAACAAATTGGTCAATAGAGGACCAATATACAGCAGTTAGAGAAATGGGCTCTTAAAGAGCAAAGTCACCTCGGTATGGGCCCAAAGATGTATACGTTGTTGGCTTGGTAGTTTTAGGATGATGATTTAGATGAACTAAGAAATGGTATAAATCATGTAATAAGTCTTTCTAATGTGTTTGCCAATTAATGGAAGTTCGCCAAAGTTGGAAATGATTAATGGTGCAAATATATCTAGTCCTAGTAAAGCTATATGGGCAGAGGATGATGAAGATAGATTGAGTTTTTTGATGAAACAAAGGAATATCCTATAGTTGATATATGTTGAGGATATAGGTAAGTTGAATGTGTCATTTAGGTAAAGCGTTGGAACCATTCAAGGAATGTCCGTAGGAGAGAACAAGCATTGGTTGGTTTGGCAAAATGCTTGTTCATATGCAAAGGAGAGAGAGAAATGGGACATGCATATTGGGCATATAAAGCCCATAGATGCCATAGTATTGGCTTAAAAAGGGAGTCATAAAGATGGTAAAGTATTCGGTAAGGTGTTAAAGTGATGGGGGTGTGGTGAAATATGTAAAGTTGTGAGAATAAGATGGACGTAATAAACAAACTTTTCCTAAGGAGAACAACAATGTCATCTAATGCGGTTAGAGGAGTTCTGGTAATAGGAAGGAAAGATTTTTTAATCCTAGCATCATAGGGAACCCCACAATGGAAAGGATGAGAGGAATTCAATT
Source organism: Erythroxylum roigii (assembly GCA_027576455.1). Taxonomy (NCBI): domain Eukaryota; kingdom Viridiplantae; phylum Streptophyta; class Magnoliopsida; order Malpighiales; family Erythroxylaceae; genus Erythroxylum; species Erythroxylum roigii. The sequence goes on from JANZXV010000003.1 coordinate 8,847,422, forward strand.
TTTAAATATGGGAGAGAGCAATTAGAATGGTTTCCTTGGTCACGATAGAAAATTTGCAAGGATGTTGTGATGATCTTTGATATGGCAGATAGTGAATTTATATCGTGAAAAAACCAATCTTGACAACAAAGTAATTGGCTATCAGCATTAAGCTTAAGGATCTTTGAAAAAGATGTGTTGTCCATTTCAATCAGAAAATGATAAAGGCTAAGGTGGAAACTGAATTTTTTGATGCCCTTTTTTAGCACTAAGATTTCCTTATAGAAGGCGTGATAGTGTTTTTCTAATTCTTTAAACTGGCCACTAGCATGGCCAGAATAATGTCTTTTCCTATCAATCTCTTCGATTAAAATGACACCTCAATAATGGTCACTAGCATCTGGAAGATGCATTATCTTTTGTCAGGAATCTTTAAAGGGGGTAGATCCTGACTTACTTATTTTAAATGCTAGACGCCTCTAGTTTGTTCTTTAGTCTATGATAGTGGATTCTTTCTAAGCAATTTGGATAAAGGAGTTGTGTAATTAGCCATATCGGGGATGAAATCTTGGATGTAGTTTATAATTCCAAGGGATTGTTGAATTTGCTTTGTGGTGATATTTTCATCATGAAAATGTAATAGCTCATTAGCTATATATGGATCAGGCTGGTAAAAGCTATTATAGAAATTTATACCTAAAAACTCTATTTAAGTTGTCCAAATATGACTTGTCTTAGCTAAGAGCATGATTCTGTATTACTTTGTTGTAGGAAAATCCCGGGAGGTACATCACATGTACCAGGTGCGGAAAACAAAACTTTTTTGTTACCGGGACTTCCCG
>JANZXV010000003.1:8848342-8877898 GCA_027576455.1 Erythroxylum roigii
CGACTTGTCGGGGCTGAAAGCGTACAAGGCGACTTGTACAACCTACAAGGCGCCTTGTGCACGACTAACACTTACATTTGTAAGATCCAAAAATGATTAGAGTACAGCCTTATGATCTTCATGGATTTTGGGGTATAAGAGAATTTCATCAATGTAGACTAAGGTACTAGAAAGAATGAACTCGTAAATTTTTTTCATGGCTATTTTGAATAATAATGGAGCAACCTTGAGTCCAAATGACATTACCATCCATTGATATTGGGCATTAGGAATGTGGAAAGCAATCTTGTATCTCTCGTGCAAATCTATACCTAATTGCCAAAATCCTGATTTTAAATCAAAATTTGTTGTCTCTTTACGAAATAGGACTTGTGTATTGATCTTGGGTAGTGGGAATTTATCATCCTGCAGGAATGCATTTAGAGGTTTATAATCGATTATCAACCTTTTTTTTCCTCTCTTTTATTCGACTTTCTTGTTTATATAGAAAGCTTGACATGCCCAGTATGATTTCGTGGGCTTAATTAATCCTTATTGATTATAATAGCATAATCTTCTTATGCTAACTTCAAATCATCAAGATTCATGCCAGGATGAGTAGCTTTGGCAGGATTGATGTCTTCATTTTGCTTGAATGGTAGATGAATGAGAAATTGTAGATTTTTTTTCAAAGAGGATTGGGGTGTGAGAACTATGCTATAAAAATTGATCCCTTACTGCCTCATAGGAAGGAAGTACTTGGGTAAGTTCAAACACATTTAGTATATTAGTGTAAGCACTAACTTGGCTCGACCTTTAATCCCTTTGGGTAGGATTTGCAATCGAGAGGCTTTGCAATAGACATTCATGCCAATTAGGATATTTAGGGCAAGTAGATGTCTGCCAAGAACTTTAGTCTATATAACACAATTAGGGAAAAATCTTATCCATATTTTCCTTTTAGTAATAAGCCCAATTTTGAAATAATTTCCATTAACAATAGTGAAATATTTGTCATGGAATATCCAGTCTTTAGGAGGTAAGATGTTGGTCTTCATAATACTTCGACAAGATCCAAATCTATATATCCAATAGCCTTGATTGGCTTATCATATTTATCCCATTGTAATAATTGGATATGGATATAAGGACGAGGAATAGTGATGTATGTTGAATCTACCTTCAAACATTTTGGTTGTAGCATGTATAAGTAATCATCCTCAATAACTTCATTAATTAGGTCATCGGAGGATTAGAACTCATCATTAGAAGAGTTGATTGGAATAACAAACTTTATTTCTTCATCTTCACTAGATTGTTCTTTAATGAAGTCATTAATGTTACCATTGTCATGGATAGGCTTTGATGGACTCTAACAATTTCAAATCTCCTTTTTTTTGTTAGGACATTGACGAGCATAATGTCCTAGTTTGGTATAAATAAAACATTGATCTGCCTTTTTTGCTTATGGAGATCTTCTTTTAAAAAAACAGACGAATCAATGTTATTTTCTCCCTTTGAATGGCTTATGATAACTCTTAGGGTGACATTTAGGAAACTTTCTGTAGGAGAATGTCTTGTGATGATACTTCTTTTTGGTATGACATTCATAGTCTTTTTTCTCCTTACACTTGATCTTCAAATAAGGCTTTTTACAAGCCTTTTTTAGTAGAGGACCACTTTTGATCATTTTCTTGAAAAAGCATGTTGATCACATAGTTTATCAAAAGAAGTTAAGGCAAACTAATAGATTTCTCCAAAAGATATTTCTTTCATATCTCTTCTTAGACCTGTAATAGAGTTCAGGTTGTATTTCTTCTAGAAAATATGAGGTAAGGGTATAACTGAGATTGACATCATTAAAACCGTTAAGCAGATAATATCTCTCTCTCATATGTTGAAAATGTATTTGTAAATCTCTTATGCCTAATGAATAACAATTCATTTCAAAGAATTATTGCCCCATTTGTTTGTCAATAGGCTATAAATCTCTAATGAATTCTTTGAGGATGACTCCGAGAAGAATTCCTGTAGAAGTGATATGAATATACTAAAGTCTAGAATAGTCATCTAGACCATTCTCGTAAAGTAACGATAAAACGAGAAGTAAACTCAGACAAAATATCCCGTAAGAGATTATTTGAACGAGTCATCTGAAAATCAATCAAAGCTCTAAATTCATGGAGATGTTCTCTCCGTTTTTTGGGTGAAATATCATTAAAAGTAAATCAAAATCCTAAGTAGGTTTGGTTGGTGATACTTGTGTTGGTGGTGGTAATTAGGGTTTAAATCGTTCAGTTCCTATAGATTCAGCTTCATTGATATCTAGTTCAACTTCAGTTGGTTCAGGCGTAATCATCATGATTTGAGCTAATATAGATAAATTAGCAAATTTATCTTCTGAAGATTGTTCAGACATTTCAAAGGATTGTTCAACTATGTCAGAATGCTCAGGTGTGTATTCTCCAAATTTGTCTGGAATGGGCACCGGTGCAAGAGTTGCAATAAACTCTTATTGAGGAGCTTTTATCTTTTCTAGTAGATGGAGAATGTTGGGTTTTTGGTGGTGAAAAAAGTGGAGTTTTAATCTGAAAAGTTTTTGTCTATGGCGCAACAGTTTTGAAATTTAAAGGAAATGGATCATGAATTTTGTCAGTTTTGGGCTTCGTAGGTTTGGTAGGTTTGAGTTTGGTAGTAGGATAAATATGTTGCCTAATTACAAGATAGTTCATCTTGAACACTTTATCATAATCAGTGATTCAGGATAGGTTAGGGATGAATATATAGGTTGTATAACTAGAAAAGACATAGAATAAGCTCCATAAATAGTCTTAGACTATTCTGTTTACATGTCAGCTTTCATTCTTTGAAATACTTCTTTCAATCTTCAAAGTTCTTATTTTTTGTTTGGGAAAACAGGTACAAAATGAGATCATCATTAAGTTGAGCCATCTGATCTTTCAAAGATATGTATAGTTTTTATATATAAGAGGAGACTGTTTCTACCCTTTTTTTTTAAAGTAGCTTGAGTCTATTGATCATTCCATCAAGCTTAGTATCTATGTGGCAAAGAACTTGGTTTAGGCCATAATATTATCATTGTGCTAGTTGAGTACTTCATCTGTAGGATTGGAAACAAGGGCACCATGAGAGGTGATTCCTGTAGAATGAATATAAGGGTTGGAGATAACTCTTTGTGCATCATTTTTGCGAATCTTCAATGGAGGAAATTCATCATCATATAGTCTCATCATCATATAAGGAATTGGTATTGGAGTAGTAAAAATAATGGAAGAAATATCAGGCAGAGGTCTATTGGAAATTGGTTCTTTAAGGAACAAACGTTCCTTTCCAATAGCTTTGAGTAGTTTTTGAAGAGTCTTAGGCCTGGGTTGTGGGTTTCTAAGCTTAACCTGAGGTCTTAAATTTGGATTGTGATTATCTTTTCTAGGATGAAAGTCGTGGGAAGGTCAACAACGATGGATTTCTCTTAATTGTTGCCTTAGTCAAAAGTTCTTCCTTTTTCGAATATAGACATTATCTTCATTGTCTATGTCATCATAGTTGAGTGTTGGACAAATTTTGCAATCCGACTCACACATAAATGGATCCACATCCCATATGAAATGTCCACAATGATGACTGATGTACACAAGTTCTCCATTAGTTTAAACATAATAGATTAGAGGTCCATTAGTAGAAGCATTAAAATGGATCCAAATATGCTTGAAGATCTAAGCTGGTCTTCATTGGGTCTAGTGTAAATAGATTTTACCGATCCATCTCTTAGTGTACTGAGAATAGGGGGAGTAGTTGGGTGAAAAGAATGTCTGTGATGGGCATGGAACACCTTCTGATAGATAGTGATCCATTATGTTGGCATTAGCTTTTTAAGTTCCATTGGTAGCAATTGTTTCGAGATCTGAATGATAGTAGTCTAATCATGAGCTCGATCTGTTGCCATATACAGAGCATCAAAAGTATAATTTGGAAAATTAAGATCTACAACATAGTTCTGTAGGTGATAGATCATTGGTGATGCAAAGTAGTCATGATTGTTGCAGGGTCTTATTTTGTTCTAGTGATCTGGATTTAGACTTGGAGTCTTTCCGATAAAATAGGATCGTCTAACCTGATATTGAAATCATGAGCTATATTAAAAGATGATACTTTCATTATTAAGAGTTGTTAACAAAGTACCAACCAGTGCATTTTGGTATGTAGTGTAAACAGTGTTAAGAATAGAGATCCTAGCACTGACTGAAATTCCTTTTCGTCCGTAGAGTGTAAGAACAAGTCTGATGGCTATAACATGGAGATGAGTTCTTATGGAATCTCCAATTTAACATACTGTTTTGCTGTAATAGCCTTTAAGCTACATTGTTCTAAATGAGAACTTTGGATGATCTCTTTTACTTTTATACTATTTGTAGTAATGATGGTCCGAATACTTTTGGTCCAAAAGGGATTACGACAATATATATTGTAAAAACTTAACAGGGGGTAAAGAAGTATTATAGATCTAACTTTCCTCCATAAGATGAGTAGTTTCTACTAGATTTTCTATTTTATTGAAAATAATACGTTTAAAATTAGAGGGAAGATTTGTTATTTAAAAAGTTGCCGAGAGATAACGTAGATGTAGTAAAGAAAACTTATTGGCTCAGATACCATACGGGCAACCCCTGGTTAGAGGGCATACGAGGATAACGAAAACCAAAGATAAGTGGCGTTGTTAATAAAATATTTATTAATAAATAGTAAATATTTTAATTAATTAATTAATTTTTATATTATATTTAATAATTTAATATTATCAGTAATAAAGTATAATTAGGTTGATATTAATAGTTAAATAAGTTTTTTGCTTTAAAAATAAAAACTAAAAACAATTGAAAAAATCACAGTTGGTGGTATATGAAACATAGCAAGTTTCTTCCATCATAATCAAATGGCGGAGAGGCTCATTTCTCACTTGCTTGTCAATGCCGCTGACGCATGCCAAATGTAAGATCCCCAACGTCATTCACTGTGAGAAATTGCATGGAATCTTACTTGAACATTAAATTCCTATTTTGTCTTAAAAACTCCTTGTCACGAATTCTAGATCAAAGACTTTTCAATCTCTTTCAAGGTCAGGAAGAATAAAGATATAATTACTTTATACTATTATTTTATAAGTATTCTTATTATAAAATATTTTCTAAACCTATAATAACAAGATTCTAGCTGCAAATTATATAATAAAACTTTCAATTTATTTATTAATCAGATCTTTTATTAGTAATAAAATATTTTCTTATACTAGATGTAGAATTCAATAGTATTCAATTTTGGTTAGCAATTTAAGAAAAACAAAATTCAATGGGGAAGAACTTGAGCAATTGCAATGAAGGAAACAAAGGAACCGTGCCATAAAGATAGCGTAATTGAGTCAGTTGACTTGTGTTGCTTCGTCCAAACGGTGGAAGTTGCCAACTCATCCACTTGGCCTAGTCCAAGGAATTAAAAGTCTATATGTTCCCAAAGTTGATAATGTCTAAAATTAAAATTAAAATAATTATCCAAGTCTTTTATATTTTCTTAACAGATATGCTCAAATCATTTGTTCCTATTATTTTATGCCTAATCTAATTTATGAGTATCTATCCATTTAATTTCTACGGGTCCTATTTATTAGATGGATGAATGCTCATATAATAGAATAAGCATAGAGAAACAAGGATTTGTCCATTACATATTTAACATACTAGGCACAAGGTAGTTGTCACGTCATCGACACTTTGAAATAGGGTTGGAATATCCTGTTCTTGTTAGAATGTTATTACTTAATTTTATTCACACATTTATGTTAATCCTGCGTGAATATATGGATAAAATTTAATGGAATAGATAAAAGTTGGTTAATTGAAATAGAGAATCTGATCCGTTTTGAAACATTCAAGGCCCATTCCCTAGTTTAACTTGTCAGACGTAAAGTCCAATCCTGTCAAGAATAAGGATGCTCCCTAACTATTGGAGTTCTGTGAAAATCTTGTTGGGCTTGTGTCGTGTTAGTCGATGTTCCCTCAAAAACTTTTCAATCGCTTATAGGCTTCTTCCTTATTTCCTTGCTTTCAAACAGAAACTTAAAACATAAACAGAAACGTACAACTAGAGACACAGACTGAGCCAGAGACTGGTTGGTAAATAGCTTACGTCTTTGTTCAGTTTTTTGTTGATGATCTCTATTTTTATTTGGTTTCTCCAAAACCCAAAAATCTCAATCCCATAAAGTTTAAGTTGAAATCTTTTCGTCTTCTAAGTTCCATTCTTTGGTTCCTCCAAACTTTGCCGTTTTTTGCAAGTCATCGCAAAGCTGTTGTCTTGTTCCCAATTTCCGTCGCTTCTCCAATACGATATGATCTAACCAAGTTGTTTCTGTTCTTATTGTTGCTGTTGTTGACCGGCTTGTGTTCCGTTGACCGACCATTGTAATATTCGTTTGTTTCTTCCCACATGTCGGAAGCCGCCGGGGGCGAGGACGTGGTGCTGAGCGACCTAGAGGGAGAGGATCCCATTCCTATCGAAAACACCGAAGGTGTCTCCGTCGAGAAGTTTCGCGAGCTAGTCGCCGAGATTGATCGCGAGCGAGCTTTGCGCGAAGCCGCCGAGAGCTCGAAATCGGAGCTCCAAGTCTCGTTCAGTAGGTTAAAGGCTTTGGCTCACGACGCAATTAAGAAGAGAGACGAGTTCGCGAGGCAACGGGACGAAGCTTTGAGAGAAAAGGAAGAGGCTTTGAGAGCTAGAGATAGGGCTTCTGTTGAATTGAGCGAGATTAGTAAGTTGAAGAATGAAATTTCGAGGCAGCTTGATGAGACGGTTAAGGGTAGGGAATGGTTGGAAATTGAAATTGAGAATTCGAGGCATATGCTTATGAGTGGAATCGAGAAAATTTCCGGGAAAGTTAGTATCTTCAAAAATTTTGCAGCTAATGGATTACCCAGGTCGCACAAATATAATGGATTGCAAGCAATTGCTTACGGGGTTATTAGGAGGACGAATGAGATTGTTGAGGAGCTTGTGAAACAGATTGATGTAACGAACAAGTCTAGGAATGAGGCTAGAGAGCAGATGGAGCAGAGGAATTATGAGATTGCTATTGAGGTTTCGCAGCTCGAAGCTACGATTAGTGGGTTAAGAGATGAGGTTGCGAAGAAAGCTTCTTTGGTTGAGAAGTTGGAGAAAGTTATGGTGGAGAAGGAGGGGAAGGTGAATGAGATGGAGAATGATTTGTTGGAGAAGTCTAGTTTGGTTGAGAAGGAAACTTTAGAGTTGAGAGGATTGGTTGATGAGTATGCTGTCAAGTTGAGAAATTTGGAGTCGAATATTGAGTTGCAAAGGCCGTTGTTGGTTGATCAGTTGAATTTGGTGGCAAAAATTCATGATCATCTCTTTGACGTGATTAAGATAATTGATGCTAATCATTCTGATTCAGAGTTGTCAGAATCCCTTTTCCTACCGCAGCAAATGGACATGGAGGAGAATATCCGCGCTTCTTTGGCAGGGATGGAATCAATTTACGAGTTGACTAGAGTTGTTGTTGAAAAAGCAGGGCATTTAATGGAGGAAAAGAGTAATGAAGTGAGAGCTTTGAATGAAACAGTGAGTCTATTGGTTAAGGAGAAAGAGCATATCAACTCATTGCTTAGAGGGGCTTTATCTCAGAATATTTTATTTGATGAATATTCAAAACCAAATGAATTTATTCAAGCTACAGAGAATGGTTTGAGGGAGTCTGGAATAGATTTCAAATTCGGTAAGATCATTGGAGATAGTAAGGTTTCAACGGATCGGGGCTCTTTGGACAAGGAGGAGGATGAAATATACACTTTGGTTTGTCTCAAGTTTCATCTTTGATATACCCTCAAGTCGTGTTTGTTTAAAAATCCTTATTACTCATGCAATCCATATTGATCATAGGCTGGTGCTTTGGAGAATATCGTCAAGGAATCTCAGCTTGAGATCTTTGAGCTCCGGCATTCTGTGGAGGAATTAAGGTACTTTGAGCTTCCTTAAGGTTATCATAGAGTGAGGGCACTATGTGTTCTCAACTCACAGTGCAGTCTTCTGGCTTACCCACTTTACTGTATTAAGGGCAGAGTCGAGTTTACTTAAAGAACACGTGGAGAGTCAAGCCAAGGAGCTAAACCATAGAAAGCTCATGATGGAAGAACTTGAAGAGAAAGAATGGGTGGCAAATGAAAGTGTAAGTCAACATTATCTTGCATGCTGCTTTTACCACTGGAACTTGTGTGGGAATCAGTTTTCTGCATTGATTAACTCTCGAGACTCATGAGTACGTCAAAAATTATCTTGGGCTCATATTCATGTTGCTTCTGTGAAATTGCAGATTGAAGGGCTGATGATGGATATTGCTGCTGCTGAAGAAGAAATTTCAAGGTGGAAAATAGCAGCAGAGCAAGAAGCTGCTGCAGGCAGAGCGGTTGAACAAGAGTTTGTGGCTCAGGTATGCACTCTAGGTTAGCCGTAAGCAATATGTTATAACCTCAAACTCCCAGAGCTATGAAGTTCCAAGCCAAAGGCCGATTCCACACTCTAGTACTTTTCTGTCCTCCCTACGTAACCACCTGCCCTGCTAATCAGTCCCCTCTCTCGTAACAACTTCCTCGTGCATAACAGAATCCCTCCCTTCATTGCTGCCACGTGCCCCCCTATTTCTCCTGGTATACACCCTCCACACTCTTGTACCCTATTGGATTGGTCCAACAGCTGACACATTTGGTTAGCTCATGATATAGTGATGATGCCCTGTTAATGCCACTGTTTGACATATAAGAAAAGACTAGGAAGCTAATTAACCTTTTCTGGCAATGCAGTTGTCTACCGTTAAGCAGGAACTTGAAGAGGCTAGGCAAGCCTTGTTAGAATCAGAGAAGAAGCTTAAATTCAAAGAAGAAACAGCAACAGCTGCAATGGCAGCCAGAGAGGCTGCAGAGAAGTCGTTGAGCTTAGCCGACGTAAGGGCATCTAGGTTCAGGGATAGGTTAGAAGAACTCAGTAATCAGCTTGAAGAGTTTGAAACCCGAGAAGACTCACGCAAGACCAGATATGCTTGCTGGCCCTGGCAATGGCTTGGAATAGACTTTGTTGGCATGAATAAACATGAAACGCAGCCGCAGAATTCCAATGAGATGGAACTTTCTGAACCTCTTCTATGATTATACGCTTCCTTCTTTCTTCACCTTTTGCGTATATACTGTAAATTTTGAATGTCAACAGTAAAGAAATGGTTTCTTGTTACAAATGGCGGTGTCTTTACAGTTACTACTCATTTCTGGTCCTTTCAACAGAATGGCAGACATAAATCTCGAATATCAAATCTCGAATATCAAATCTCGAATATGATGGCGGTGTCTTTACAGAATGGCATCCTTTAGAACCATATCAAATCTCGAATATGATGAAATACGATGAATTAAGACGGTATTTTGTAAATACGTAATTATCTTGAATATATTAACTATTTCTTGACTGTCCTTGGCATGTAGGTCTTGACACAAGTTAGAATTCTAGCGCTTTTAGGCAACCGAACCGTCTTTCCTCTCTCTTACCGACACCTCCCCCGCAACTCCGACCATACTCCCAGAACTACCGCTCGACATTCACCCAGAAAAAGACTTTTGGAAAGGAAGAAGGAATGAAGGAATGGAAAAGGAAGGAGGATCAAGGGAAAGGACGTACCTATTCAAAGGGATAAGGTCGGAAATTTGTGCGACAACTGAAAACTTCTGGAAATCGCAGGAAGGGAAGGGCACAGGAAAGCGAGACAAATGTGAGAAGAAATAAGCGTGAAGGAAGCCAACTGGCTCGCCAACCCTGAATACTTACAGACAAATGCTCAGACGAGCCGTCCAATCAGGGTATAACACGCGGAGAAAATCCGGGCTATGTTGGACACGCGGCAGGATCTGAGCCACGGGAATTAGGGTTTTTCGAAATCCGGAAAGGCGCGGCAGTTGAAAGGACGTACGGGACAGCAGCACAACGATCACAAGGACGATACGCCTCGGATTCTGAGCAGCTGTCAGGGAACACGCGCCGTCAAACAATAAATGCTTCGGGCGAACCCAAGAGTCGGGCAATGCTGACTCCGACCTGCTTCTGGTGCAAGCTGTCACGCGTTACGGGACAGCTGCGCGAAGGTTACAAGGACGATACGCTTCGAATTCTGAGCAGCTGTCAGGGAGCACGCGCCGTCAAACAATAAATGCTTCGGGCGAACCCAAGAGTCGGGCAATGATGACTCCGACCTGCTTTTGGTGCAAGCTGTCACGCGATAGTCGTCGAGACCGATCAGTCGAGGGCCCTCAGCCAACCAACATCAATACGAACAGATTAGGCACAACAGGTCGGCATCCGACCGATCAAACCATCCGACCGGTTGAGACCGCTCGAACTGTCCCATAACCGAGCTACAGGGACAATGTCTGACCGATCGGCCATATCACAAGCCGTTCTACTTACGCCCTATGAAACAACGGTCGAGCTACAACAACGTACTCCTTCAACCCTTCTCTTCGCTCAGTCCCGAGGAGTAGGGGGGCTTATGGTTGGGTCGGATATATCGGGCCCAAGTCCAATCTCACGGGCCGATCGATCAGTCTCACTCCATAGATTGATTTGGGCTTAATCCACACATTCACAGCCCATTAGCATGAGGAAGCCTCCCATGCACGAACGTAAGAGACGTAAAAATCTAAAATCTAGCAAGAAATCCTATATAAGGTACCGTCATCTCTTAGCAGAGGTATGCCGTCTAAAACCTAGTTTTCTCTCTGCATTCTACGAACCCTACCTTCACCAAAAGACTAACTTGGGCGTCGGAGGGGCTAATTGGGATCTCACCCCCGACGTGCCTTCCTTTGTTTTGCAGGTGTTTTCTACGTGAAGATCATCTCAGGAGGTTGTCAATCGATGGATCCAAACAGCAACGCACCGTTCGGCCAGAATCCGGCTGAACCACAGAGAAACAGAGAGACGCACAGGCAACCGACGCATGAAGGAGACGTTCCCTGAATTAAGACAAAAGGAGGATGGAAAGAGTTGAGAGCATCGTCGAAAAAGTAAAGGGGGAAGCAAAATCAAAAGAAGAGGGACATTTGCTTGGCTTAGGTGAGAAGCCGAGACGAGCAACGTTGGTTTTAATTAAAACAGAGTTAAAACGTTGACGTATTTGGTATGGAACAGAATAGGTACAGAATTAGTGGCACAGACGATCTGATGCCTAAAATTGGAGACAGAGAATCGGGGTAGATCTAATTAAGTATAGTTGTGACAGTCGTGACTAAAAATAATATTGTTTTGTCAATTTTCAATCTTTTATAAACTTAACTTAGCATGTCATTTAAAGGTAATACACTCTCCACAAATTATTAGTTATTACTTACTTATCGGAAATCACAATTGAACTTCAATTTGATACAAAAAGTTTTTTAATTAGTAATACTACTTTTCATTTTTTAATTATATTCAATTTCTTTATAATTTAATTTTTTTACAATCATTTGCTTCTATATGATATTATCTAGTTATTTTATAATTTTATGACATATTTTGTTTTTCATGTTAAATTATTTTAAGTAAAAAAACTATAATGTAATAGCTAAATAATATTATAAAATAATAGGTCATAATTTTTAACATATGGAAATTAAAGTGAATACTTTTTAAATAATAATAAATATGTGTTTTAAACCACAAAAATTATTGACCATATTTTTGTATTTTCAACCGCGTGTATATTATATATATTATTAATATTAAACATTAAATTAATTTTTAAAAATTAAAAAACCAAAAACCCTCCTAATTTTTTACAACTGCCTCACACTTTTAGACAAAGTAGTTTGAATAAAAAGTACATGGTCAAATGCTCGTATAAGTGACTCTGTAAGTTCGCAAAAACACCTCGATGATGGCAACAATTTCAAAATTTTCAGCATTTCACAATTACTGCGTGTATTTTACAATGGTGGTGGGTGAATGGTGAAGATAAGTCAAAAAAATACGTTTGTGGGGTGACAGAGAAGCTAGACAATGAACAGCAATGCGAAAGGGCGGCAAGGAGACGGGGGGCAGGGGTGGCTGCGCTGGAGGGGGAAGGGGTGAATCGGGTGGAGACTGGCAACTGACACGGCGAATGGGTGGCGACTGCTAAGGGCTGATGGGATTAGCGGCGGTGACTGGTATGAGAGAGAGAGAGTTTGTGAATAAAGAGAGAACTAGAAGTGAGAGAGATGAACGGGAACAAATAAACCTAAAGCAAAACCACATGAGAGAGTGAATAAAGAGAGAACTAGGACTGAGAGAGGTAAAGTGGAAGAAATAAACCTAAATCAAAACGCAGAGAAATAGAATTGTAAAACGGCATCATTTTGTTCATTAAGTTAGTCGAATCTCGGGCTAGGCTCAGGTTTGGGGGCTCGACTATTTTCCAACTTTTGGGCCCAAGGCTCTGTCAATTCAGGTCTTGCCAGTTGATCATTGACCGAGATGGCCCCTTTTGTCATCCCTAATAGGAGGGAGCTGTCAGGTATAAAGAGGTTGTTAGTTGTTGGACAGAATTGCAAGGGAGCCGTAAAAGAATTTTAAAAGTTAGTTCACTTGCGACATAAATAATATATACGACATATACATAAAAAAATAATCGGATTAGTTATATCAATACCCCTTCATTATCATCAACAACACCCAACTGAAGTCCTGCTAAGGTACGGAGCCTGGAGAGATTCAATAGTACATAGCTTTATTTTTATCTAATAGAGAGATTGTTTCCAATAAACCCACATATAATGTGTCATGAAAATCTTACAAAATTATAAATGAATGTGCATACATATCTAATAAATAAAGTAAAATAAATAAATCAATCAAATAAACACAAATGATAAGAAAAACAACTAAATACAAAAATACAACACAATAAAAATAAATAGTAAAGAAAAACACTAATCGTAATATTAAAAAAATACGAGCAAGAGTAATAATTATAACATAAAAATAACACACAAGTAGAACACGTATAAGATTATCAATCAATAGTAATAATTATATCAATACTATTAATGGATAATCTAAGAACAAATTATTTTATGAAAAATTAAATTTTTAAATACTTTGGAGTTTTTTTTAAATTTTAGTTAGTATTATAAAAATTATGAAATTTTTAATTTTTTAATAATTAAACATTACATCAAATATATTTGAAAATAAAAATTGTTAATAAAAAATTAAAAGAAAATATTTGTATTTTAGTAAAGATTTTGAGATAAAGAACTTAAAATTAATGTTTTAAAAACTAGATCAGAAGTTAAGCCGGTAAAATAAAATGTTTAAAGTTTAAAAGGTTTAATGACTCTCACAAATCAGTTAAAGATTGAATAATATTGAAGATTTTGAAAAACAGTTAAAAAATATCATCCTTACTAATTAAAAATTTTTGAAGTTCAATTAAAAAAAGAAGATTGTTAACTAAAAATTAAACGGTTTAGTTTAGTCTATAACAATTAATTAGTTTATAAAAACTTACCAATTAATTAATAAACTAACCATTTTAACAATAAAAACTATTAAACTAAATCAAATCGAAAAATTAAAAATCAAACTAAAAATTGTCCAATTTAAAGATTCTACTGTTAAATCAGTTTGATTTTTAAAACATCGCTTAAAACAACTCTATGTAAATTGTAAATTACATATTTCACCACACTATATCTTCTTTCGGAGTGAGAATAACTTAACATCTTATATGTTGGTAGTTTATTTAGTTATAATAATAATAATAGTAGTAGTAGTAGCAGCAGCAGCAGCAGTAATAGTAATACTAAGTAGAATAAACATGTTAGGCTAAAACCTTAAGAGGTAAGTAAATTTAATCAAGGATGATGTCAACAATTCTTTTTCCAACTTATTATTCAAAGGCAATCTAGTAAAACTGATTCTTTTCCTTAGTCATTGTTTCATCCATACATATTTTTTAGTTAATACTAGGCATATTATAGAATATGCCCATGCTTAATTTTGTCCAAACATATACCTGCTTTACAAAATTGTAAGAAGATCGGAAAGTTGTTGACATACAATGACCCACTTTATCTCAATTTTTGTAGCTTCAATCGAAAATTTGAATAAGATGAGGTTGTCTTAGATAGCAACACTTCATTTAGTTATTTGTCTTTCCAAAAGTTTAGTTACCTAATTGTTGATAGTAGGGAAAGTGGGATATTTCCCCGAGGAAAAGCCAACTTATATAAAGGCTCAGGTTGACAAGTTTTAGCTCCCTCTCTAGGTGATTAAGAGTAGGAGATGTTTTGGAAAATAATAATAATAATAATTAAATTAGAACAATTTATCTAAAAATACAAGGCGTCGTGTAAAATTACTGTCTTAAGTTGAAAGTTTCTACTTTACGGTGCAGCAGGACAACAGAAAAGTTAACGCCTCCTCCACCAGCTTCAATGCACTCCAAAGGTAGAGTAAGAACAGTCTCGAAGGAAATTTTAAAAAAATGAACAATAGAACCAAAAGAACCAAAAGATCCAATGCGAGATGTGAAGTAGAAGCTACTGGTTTTTTTGCCAAAGGAGATACATGTAGTGCTATGTGTCTGTCTAAAAACTTCGAACATCTGAAGAGAGCGGGCATATATATATATACTGAATTAAAAGGAACGTTTGGGTAATAATAAATTAATAATAACTATGGCAATTAAATATGAATGGTTGGAACAGTTAGGTAATAACAACCATGGCAATTGAAAACATGAACGTAAGGAACGTTTGCGGCAATTAAACATGAACGTAAGGAATGTTTAGGGCAATTAAAACATCAACGTTATTATGTAATAAAAGTGGGGATCTTTAGATATTTTAGAAACGTTAAAAACAAATGACTTAAACTGAGTGGATATGTTCCAACTTTTGGAACAACATCAACAATCTCACACATGGGCCAAAAATTGATAAACAAATTATAACAATTTAGGAGAAAAATAAGCAAACAACTACGTGAACTAAATCTTGAACCTGGTGTCCAAGAAAATCAGATATAGAATCTACTAGAGAAATAACAGTCTTGAAATGTCTTGGTCTCATGATCGCTGTTGGACCCCGAACCTTTCTGTAAGCTAGGACTATTAAATAAGAAATTGTTGGCAATTAGCTATGTGTGAA
Source organism: Erythroxylum roigii (assembly GCA_027576455.1). Lineage (NCBI taxonomy): Eukaryota > Viridiplantae > Streptophyta > Magnoliopsida > Malpighiales > Erythroxylaceae > Erythroxylum > Erythroxylum roigii. The sequence goes on from JANZXV010000003.1 coordinate 8,863,555, forward strand.
GCAAAGAAGAATTTATGAAATTGAGAAGAAATGGAAAGAGATTGATTGAATCAAAGTCAGAGGATTGGTTAAAGGTTATGAGTTAGATAATTTTTCTGAACATGGTTCAGTATTTTAGGAAATTCTCGATCTGTGGAGATCCGATTGAGTTGATTTTTAAGGCAAAATAAAATAGAGACATGGGGCTACAAGTCATATGAAGAAATTGAATTGCAATTTAGCCCCTAAGATTTTCAATTTCTAAGTCGAAGTTGGTGATGGTTTCAGTCTCGGACTAGTAAGAGCTGAACGAGTATTTTGGCCATAACTTCCTCATTTCTGAACCGAATTGAGCGTTTTTGGTGTCGTTAGAAACGTAAGACGTAAAATAACATTTCTCTATAAGGAAGTTTTGTCAAATTATTTCATTTACCTGATCAAATTATGGAGGCAAGATGTCAGTTTTTTAAAAGTTAAATGAAGGGCAAATTTGGAAGTTCACTTAAGTTCTTATGTTAGGAGGCTAAATTGGAGGGGCTTAGTGGTCATTTTGCTTTCTTTTAAAGCAAGAAGAAGGGGCTGTCGTGTGAGGCAAAGGAAAGAAACAAAAATAAGAAGAAGGAAGAAGAGAAGTCGTGAAAGGAGAAGAGAAGGAGAAGAAAAATCGAAGATCTAGGGAAAAAGGGAGGAAATTTCGTGGAAGGAGAAGAAGAATCAAGCTTCTAAGGTTAGTTTTCATCTTTTTCTTGCTTTAGTAGAAGGAAATGAGTTGTGGTTGTGTTGAAATGAAGAAAACCTAGAGAGAGAAAGAGGGGTTTGTGTTAGAAATGTTAGAGGAAGAAGAAGATGGATGGATTCAAAGGGCTTTTGGGTTCTAAGCTAGGTTTTGGAGTTTTCTAACTTAGATGAACCATGGATGGGTTGGATTTGAGTTTAATTAGGGTTTATTGCATTTGATTATGATTATGGAATTTGGGGATTTCCATTTAGATGGGAAATTGAATGAGAATTTTTAGTTGTTTTAGGGAATCAAGAAAACCCTAACCAAGAGCAAGAGGAAGGGCACCATTGAAGTTGGATTTTCAAAGTACAAGGTGGGTAAATTATTTATAGTTATTGTGTATTATGAGTAAAATGCCATGTATGTCTGTATTGTGTGTTAAATGACTTGGTTGAATGTCTATGATGTTGAAATTTGCATTGTGATGTATGACCTTGTGATAAACTCTTGAAATGTGTGTATGATAATGATGTTATGCCATTAACTTGAACTATGGCATTTTGTATAAGAAAAGCATGAGATAATGACCTTTTGATATGATTGTTATGCCATTGAATTTAAGTCATGGCATTTTGATTGAATGGAAAGAAGCGAAGTATGAGAATATGAAAGTATGAATGATTGTTTGAGTATGAAAATTTGATTGTGTTTGGGCGAGAGAGGAACCGTTCTGTTAGTCACGTGCACGTCGACGTAAAGCCTTCTCCCGGCTACCCGCTTGTGGCCCACGAGATCCGAAAAGTGGGCTCGTTCTGTTCACGGAGTAAACTTCGGTTTCTTTGTTCTGTTCAAGGAACCCTCGAGCCAATTTGTGTGTGCATTTACATTGTAATATGATTTAAGATATGATTCGAATTGTGCGTTATGCTTGGATTATAAATGACTTCAAATGTGTTGAATATAATGATGTATTGAATTATGAGTTGTGTTTGGAAATTGTGAATGCTTAGATTGTTGTTGGTCCATTTTGGATAATTGGTATATGTATGATTGTGTGGCTCATAGCCAATGGCTATAAATAAGTTAGCCACTGAGCTATATAGCTCAACCCACAATTTTCCTCCTCAGGTGCAGATCAAAAAGGTCATTGAATCCTTGTAGGCATTTGGATAATTTCGAGATATTTAGTTTTTGTATTAAGATAGCTAGATTTTTGTAGCTTGATAAGCATATGGAACATTGAGCATCAATGTATCTTGTAACTTGTATTAAAGTTTTGATGTAATGTCTATATGTCATTAAAGTAATGTATAAAAGCTTTGTATGAACTTCATGTTGATTTGGAATTGAATTTAGATCTTGGAAAGTTTCCTTTTGTATGAATATGTGATTTTTAAAGTTTGAATATGTTGGATATGCACAATCTATGTAACATCCCACTCTCAATTGAAAGGGTAAAAAGGTAAATTGGCATAGGATGGGCTAGATTGAGAGTACAAAGGACTGCCTATGCATAATAGGATTGGTACACAGTCACAGTTGTGCACATGGAATTTCTAGACATGCATACATGATATTCCCGGTTTGTGTTCCTAAGACAATTTTATTGGAATTAATATGGTTAATGGGTTTGAAAAATTATTCTGAGTGCGCCATAAATTTTTTTCTATTTTAAGAGATTTTTAGGAATTTTTCTGGATTTTTCCGACGAAAATTCCTGGACCGAAAAAATCGCCAATTAGCGAACCGGTCGATTTTCAGTAGCGAAAATTGCTACCCAATGGCACTGTATTATTGGGTATATTATTTTGAGATTGAACTTTGGGTCATTTGAGTTGATTGGATTAGTTTTTGATCTGGATTAAAGAAATATTATTTTGACTTTTCTTTAAACCATAAACCAATGAAAAATTGCCAACTTAAGCCTTCATTTAATGCCTCATCCTTATTCTTATCGGTTTGCTTAAGGCTTAAGTGTAAGAAGCCTTCTTCTTGCTATTTTATTAAACCCACCGAAAGTATCTCTCCATTTTTCCTCTCTCTCCATCGATTCTTCTTCCTTTCTCCAAACCAAATCAAGACTTTCTCTTCTTATAACAAAGTTAGGTGTTTCCTATGATGATGAAATACATGCTTGGAGTTAGAAGACATGGTTAGTAAGGATAGTTAAGCAAGGAAGTGAAGAGAAGAAGTGAGGAGTGGAAGCTAAAGGTAAGTAAATGACTTAAGTCTTACATGTTGTTTTCATGATGTTTTTATTAGGAATTGAATGCCATGGTAGTTAGGAGTTATTAATGAAAGGTTTGGAGCATTTATTATGATGATGGATGCATTAAATTGATGTGTATGCTGGCTTGAATTAATGGGTATAAGGTTAGGGTTAGTTAGGAATTGAAAGTAGTATGATTTAAATGGTTTAACTTGATTGGAATTACTTTTTGATGATGAATTGTGCATATGAATTGAGGAATTGAGTGCTGCCAATTTTTGTGTATTAGCCCTAGTACATGTATGAATGGTGTATGAATGGTATAAGAACTGATTTGTGTTATTTGGATGCTTAATGATGTGTTAAAGGCATTGGAAATGAGAGAAACTAAGGTTGGACCAAATCTGGAAAATTAGGGTTTTTAATTGATTGTACTGTTTTAATCATAATTCATTGTGTAGGAATGAAAATGAGGTGAGGTTTGTGTCCACTTAAACTTTTGGATGTTAGCTACATTTTTGTGTGAAATAGGCATTGTCCAAGTTTAGCTTTAAGAGGGTGCAACTTGGCTTGGAAAGTTACTGCTCTTGACTGGAATGAACAGTATCCGAAATCATACCCTTGAGTTTTGCTAAATTTTATGAATTAATTGAGAAGGAATTAGGACAAATGGATTAGATAGAAAATTGACTCCTATTAAGTTAGCTTTCTAATGCCACTGATTTTGAAATTTTTAGATATGTATAGTAGGAGTTATGGACTGATGATTGTTAACTGTTTTTATGCATTGAATGAAACCTAGCTGGAATGTCAAGTTTGGTGTACATTCGGATTAGGAGGAATTTTAGTAATTTTTGTGACTTGAATTGGTGTTGGAAATATACTGAAGAGTTTTAGATGGCACATTGATTTTGAAAATGGTATATGGCATATAATTTCTGGAAGTCAGATGTGAGAGTTATGGATTTTCACAATCTGAACCTACATTATGATGTTGAGTGTTGATTAGGTCAGAAACTTGCATAACAGATTTGAAACTGTTAGAGGCTGAATTGGAGTCTGATTATTTCATGAAGAATTGAAGTTTGAGGTTTTATCTTTTCAGGGATATAAAGTAGTGATTTTGCTGATTTGTGTACAGGGAGTTATGCTTGATAGTAAGTTACTGCTCAAAGTGAGTGATTTCAGGGACAGCAACATTGGGTGAATTATTTGACCTAGTTAGCAAGGGAATTGAAATTTTGGTTGTTTCATGAAAGTTGTAGATACCATTGTGATCTTGATGAGCGTATTTATTGTATAATTTTTGACTGCATAGAATGAAAGATAGTGAATTTCTAATGACTGTTCTGTTTTAGGAAGTGAATGTGTGGGCAGTAGCTTCAATGGGACTTTTGACACCCTTAGGGGTGAAATTGATTTTTCTGGTCTAAAGGAAACTTGTAGAGGGTTTCATTATCTTTCCAACAAGGTATGGTTTGCATTTTTCTGAATTGTGTAGAATAAGTTATGATTTATTGAATTTCGGTTAAAGGAATGGGAAAAAGAGTAGGAAATAAGGGATATATATATATATATATTAATTGTTGAATTTTGGTTTCTTTCGTGAATAACTTTTCCGTCCGACATCCGATTGACCTGATTCTTGAGGCATCGGATTCGTAGAATATTGAATTTCATTTTCTGAGAGATTGGGGATTTTTAGACGGGAAATTAACGTGGGCCCGGGTAAAAGTCTGTGTAATTACTGTTTTATTTAATTGGGGACCTATAGAGGTCCGAATTGCGCACCGTCAGCGCCAATAGGTTTCTAATTTTTAGACGGATTTTTCTGATGGAAAAAATGGGATTAGGGCCGGGAATTCATGAACATGCATATTTCACCTACTGTGCATCCGTAATTCATTCGGATTGAATAGTTAGTGACTCGTACCTTCTTTGCTTCTTATAGAGGCCCCAGTGGAGCGTCGTTCGATAACCGACGTGGCGGAAACTTCCCGGCATTAGCTCGGAAGTAATAGGTGAGTAACCTAGATGGTTACCTCAATCTACGTGTTTACTGTGACTTGATTGCCCTACGGGGATTATGTGGTATACGTATGGCTTAACATAAATGATTGATTGACTGTGAAATAGTAACTGTTTAATGACTGTAAATTACCGATCATTGTGACTTATATACTGTTACGTGACTGTTCAAATGGACATGTGCATTCATGCGCAGATGCATAAACTGATAAAGAATAATGGTGAACCGAGTCGCCACTGATACTGAACCGAGCCTATAGCTCGACATACTGAAACGAACCTCGAGCTCGAAGGGAGATAATTCTCCCCAGAAGCGTCTACACTAAATACTGTTTACGCGCTCAGTCACAATACTGTAATAAACTGAAAAAGAGTCACATGTGCATTACATACTGGACTGATTGTGTGACATGGTTTTCTACATGACTGTATATTTGACTACTATGACTTTGACTGTGCTTTTAGTACTGTATTCCTGTGAGTGTATTATGAATTCTATATCATGCTGATGTGATGCATGAATTGAGAGAACCATCGATGATGGTTTCTCATTGAGTTCGCAAACTCATCCAAAATTACAATCTATTTTTTCAGGCTTAAGCATAGACAGATAGCTCCCTCAGGACTGTAGAGCCGTGTACTGTGGATTGGCGAGAGAGGCGATGGCCCAAAGGTCGGTCATCTGGGCTTTCTTTTGGAGACTGATAGATAGACCTGTTTTTGTGTTTTATTGTATAGTACTTAGTGTACAGTGTTTTTGGGAAAATGTACAGACTGAAAATCCTGACAGTTGGTAAATTTCTGAATTTTAAGTAAATGCAATGCATTATAGTTTGGTTTTAAAAAGTTGTCAATTTCTTATTACTGCTTTATGATTGTGATGCCATGGGGAATTTAGTGGTGGTTGTCAGTAGTGGTCTCTTATCGTAGGATACGTACCGGAAGGATCTACGGGCGTTCCGGTGAGTACTCTATGGTAAGGGGGCGCTACAGTCCATCTTCATCTGTTGAAGACTTCGTCTCTGGTTGTCCATCCATCCAGTTAATTCGTCTAGCTTATGTACTATTTTCTATTGCTCCTTTCAAAGTTTCAAAGATGCCATCCAAGGTTTCTAGGTTTCTTCTTCTCTGGCTTAATTTGTCCACCTTATGTACTGTCTATACATTTTTCTATTAAGATATAAATACCTAGAAAGTTGCCATCCACTCTTTTGATTTAATTTCTTTAACTCGAATGCAAAGTTGCATCTTCCAAGTAAGTTGCAAAAATTGTTAAATTAATTAATAGGGAAAGTTAACTAAACCCACTCTTTTCCTTGTAATTGATTTTTGGTGCAATGCAATAGGTACGTTTTGAGTAGGAAAAGGAAATGAAAATGAATAATATGTTCACATATGTTTGTTATTTGGGTTTGTTTGTCAATTCAAGTTGGTAAATTAAAAGAGGTCTGTGAATTTAGTCTTACCTCTCAAAATTGTTTAAGTCTGGTGGCAAACCGAAGAACAAACCTTTCTCATTTTAGTTGGTGATGAACCAATTAACACAATTTCCAAATGTCACCTGAATTCTTACAAAAAGACTTAGCACAACTAGATAGTGTCGAATAGTTCAACTAACACTGTTGCTTTCATAAGGATAAAACAGGAACACTAACCAAAAAGTTGTCCTTATTACTTAACATAAACAACTACAAGCACGTAAATGTAGAACTAGGTTGTTTTATACCAAACAACGTGAATATAAGTTAATGTATTGTCTAGTTTTGACTTACAAGGTAAGATAATTAAGAGTAACTTAAAGAATCTATGTAAGGTGAAGGTAGGAAACACGAATGTTGGATGTCTAATCAGAAACCTTCCACTAAATACTTAGAAAGAGTGAAGAGATTTATGCAATTTGCAAAAGATCAAATGGGTTTAGAATGTGAAATTCGTTGTTCATGCATAGATTGTTTAAAGTTCAACATTCAAAGTCAAGATGTGGTATATAATCACTTGCTAATCCAAGGCATAAATTTTATACTCCATGGATTTATTAGGTTGAACTTTCTTAAGCAAGCAATGCTAGAAATGTTGATACAGGTGATGATAGTAGTAATAATAATGATGTAGATGATAGTGATATTAATGACCATGGTGATGATAGGATTGGAGATGATAGTGATATTAATGACCCTGGTGATGATAGAATTAGAGATGATAGTGATATTAATGAAGATGGTGATGATAGGATTGGAGAGATCTTAGAGGATTTAGAGAATTATATAGAGATTATGAATGATACAGGTGATGCGTATTATTGATGATTGACTTATGATAATGTGTATTGTTGATGGTTAACTTATTTCAATGCGTATTGTTGATGATTGGCTTATGTTAATGCATTTTTGTCGATGGTTGGCTTATGTGTATTGCATATTGTTGATAGTTGATGTATGTTAATGTGTATTGTTAATTGTTGAATTATATTAATGTGTATTGTTGATGGTTGACTTATGTTAAAGTGTATTGTTGATGGTTGGCTTATATGTACTCATATTGTTGACGATTGACTTATGTTAATGTGTATTGTTGATGGTTGACTTATGTTAATGCATATTATTGATGGTTGACTTATGCTAATGTGTATTGTTGATGATTGACTTATGTTAATGCGTATTGTTGATGGTTGACTAATGTTAATGCGATTAATGATAATGATTAAATGTAAGTTGATAATGATGATTGAATATAGTTGTAATGTTACTAAAATTTATGTTTTTTTATAGATATCCAATATAATGACACCTAGTAGAAATAAAGGGAAAAAGGTGGTAGGTATGAAAATTGTAGAACAGAGAGATCTAGAACTTCAACCAGATCAATCAATTGGTGTCATCAATTCAATTCTTAGCCACCAATGAAATTAGACATACAAAACTTCATTCCACCTCAAACAATAGTAAATCAACTAGTGTAGAGGGATCTGTAGGTTTGTTAATCTTTAACACCTACAAATAGACTTATGCTCAAATATATGTTAGATATTTTAATATTTACTTATTATTGTCGATTTGTTGTCAGGTTCCAATTTTAATATTATAAAAAGATGTAGAGGTAAAACTAAAGGTTATGAATTGCGACGAATGAATGTTGCAATGAATAGCAAGTTGTCAATACAGATTGATACTCAACAAACTTGTCCTGTAGGTAAGATTCAATATGCAAAATTGTCAAGTGAGATGGGAATTATTGTAAAAACAAAGTTTCCTCATTTGAGGCATATTAAGGACTTAAAGGGAGACAACTTGCTTGAAAATGTTTTGGATAAAGTTGCGGTTTCAATATATTTAACTATATGCAATATTGTTTCAATTATTTTAAGATTAACTACACTTATTGTTCACAGTTGAAAATGAATATTGTCGATATCAAGAACTTTGAGGTTTTAAACTACATGACTTCATTATTGAAACAAAGGACCAAGGATTACCATTATAAGTTGCATCGGTATATATATCTTTTCCTTCTGATGCAGAGGCATAGAGTCATATTCCCTAGCGAATGTCTCAAGATTATTGGAATAATTTCTGTTACTATTAGGTTGACCCCAAAGTTCAAGTTTGTTTTCTTTTCCTTCACATTTGCTTCCATTCATCTTGTTAGATGATTTAATGATTTCCTAATCTTTTTTTTTCTTTATTTAGGATAATTGTGAGAAGGCGAAGGTCAATAGAGGAAAAATGAAAACACCTCACAATTAAGGGTCCAAATAATTTGTAATCATCCAAAATGAATATATACGATCTATGTTTACAAGTTATAATTATATCAACAAACACTATATTATTTATTGTGACTTATATTTTTCTTTCATAAAATAAAGTGAGAAGGAACTACATGGACAAGAGTATAATAGGATCACATTACACAAAGTCACGCACTATAAAGAAGGTAAAGGGTGGATGTCAAAAGAAGTAGAAAATAACTATGTAAGTATAAAAAATTGTTTAATATTTAAGTTTATTTATTAATGTAGTAGTAAGCAATAATATTTGGATTGAATATTGGTTTTGTTTTTTTAATTTTAGAATAAGATGCAAGAGTCATTAGATAAATCATTTTTTGAGGGGAATGAGCTCAATGTAGAAGATATTTGCAATACCATGCTTGGTACACGTTCTAGCCATGTCAAAGGTCTTGGCTTTAGCCTTAAGCCAAATGTTTTAACCTTATCACAAAAAATAGTCATTCATCAACTTTAAGAGGAAAACAAGGGGCTTAAGGCTGAATTACAACATACTCGAGCAAAATTAGCTAAACATGATAAGTTATTCAGAAAAATACTTGGCCAGATTATGATAGCAATGAAGATGAAAGTGAATGGTATTAATTACATCTCTTATATTTTTTTCAATTCTTGTTTGTATTATAATTTAAATTTAACAAATTTTCTCAGATTATAGAATTGATGAAGATGCAACTGCTGAGTGATTATATCGTGAAGGGTAAAGTTATGTGATGTTTGATTTGATTAAAACCTACTGTTTCAATAATTACAATATTTGTAGTATATTTTAACATAGGTTTTTGGGTTATTACAGATTTATCGACATGGACAAACTTAGTTTGTTGTTCTTATTATATTTTAATACTTTTGTAATCTTAGAATTTATAATTTGTAAACTAGTCTCTGAATTTGTTATTGTCTATAACAATTGTTGAACTTGTAATTAAAATCTTATATACAAAGAAAATTCTTTTTGTTGGTATAATTTAATAGCATTTTACTTTTTATATACAATGCTTCAAATTATCAATTATTTTTGTATAATTTTTATAATAAATTAACAACAAAAAATATATCAATACATTATATACAATAATATGGATTAAAAATGAAACAAATAATTTATTCCAAAATTGTATAATATTTGGTTAAAACGTAGCAAAAAAATTTTGGCTACATTTTACAAAATATAGCTAAAAACTTTTGACTACATTTTTGAAAACGTAGCTAAAAGCTTTTAACTATATTTCTAAAACATAGCTAATTATATTCATCTACATTTCCACAAAACGTAGCTAAAAACTTTTTCTTACAATCTTGAAAATGTAGCTAATAGTTTTTAGCTACGAAAAAGAAGTGTAGCCCTATTGGCAACGATTCAGTGTAGCCAAAAACTATTAATGATGATTACCAAAAAATGTCGCCTATAGTTTTCAACTATGAAAATTTGACAACGTTTTTGGCGATGAAACCAATTCGTAGTTAAAAACAATAGGCGACACTTTCACACCTTTAGTTATGATTTTTTTTAAAGCCAAAGGTAAACTTTATTGTAGTGTCTACCAGTTAGGGGTAAGGCTGCATACTTTTGTTATTATTATTGTTGTTGTTGTTGTTGATTTTGTTGTTACATTATTTTTTATATAAATGATTTCTTCTTCTAGCATAATTTTAGATAATTGTTTTATTACTATTACTTGAGATTGACTTTGATAATTATTTTTTATAGTCAAAAGAAAATATATTTATTAAAATCTTTCATTATTTAAGTTATTTAAAGAAAGCATTAACAAGTTTTTAACTTTGACTCAGATTTAAACCTAAGATTTTTAGGTTCCATTTTTTTGTGGTTATCTATCACAAGACTAAATAAGTTAACTCAGACTTAAAGATATGACAATTAGTGTAAATATAATTATAACTAAATGTCATTAACTTTATACAATAAAGATAAATTTTAATAATCCCCACGATCATTATGATTAATATTATTTAAATTATTCATATATATATATAGTATCAATTATTTATTGGTATGCATAGGTCATTTAAATATGATGATTATAACTCGCAACATATGGCTAGACTTTTTGTTTCAAAACGGGGTTATTCATATTTTAAAGAACATAAATAATAATTCATACTTTCAAATATATATATATATATATATATATAGATGGACAAGGGCATGCAAGTAGATGGACAAGGAACAGAACTTCAGAATCATATAGTAGAAAGGATTGCTAAATTTCCCGATAAATTAATTGATAAAAAACAAGTACAAAGTTTCTTAGGACTTTTAACATGTGCTTCAGATTTCATTCAAAACTTAGCTCAATTACGAAAACCTTTTCAAGATTTGCTTAAAAAAGACAAGGTATTTAGTTTTACACCAGAGTTGGAAACTAAAGTAAAACAAATAAAGGAAACGTGTAAATCACTTCCAAAATTATATTTACCTAGTGAAAATGATAAATTAATATTAGAAACAGATGCCTCCGAACATTACTGGAGTGGAATTTTAAAGAAAATAGATTATCAGAATAATGAAAAAATAGGAGAAAGTGTATGTAGATAATGTTCAGGAACTTTTATTGATACTGAAAGTAGATATCATATAGATGAAAAAGAATTATTAGCTGTAGTAAAAAGCTGTAAAAAAATTTATTACTTTTTACTTCCAAAAAGATTTTTACTAAGAACTGATAATACCCAGGTAAAAGCATTTATTACTAATAATCTACCAAGTAGACCTGAGTATAAACGCTTGATAGATGGCAAACCTTACTTTCTGATTATATATTTGATATTGAAGTTATTAAGTCTGACAAAAATATTCTAGCAGATTTCCTTACAAGAGATGGAAGACCATCGATGTCAGATACTTGAAAAAATTCGACAGATGGATATTGAAATAAAATCAATTAAAGATACAGTCTCACACTTTCTCGATATTGCTAATCTCCCAGGACTAACAAAAGAAGTTTCAAGCTTGATAAGACAAGGCAGTAACCTCATCCAGATGAATATTGATAATTATGAAAACTTGAGTCTCAAAATAGTAGAATATATAGCTCAATCTACTCATAAACCCGATATTCCTACTCATCCAAAAACAGATGCACTCAGCCAAATTTCTCTTGAAAAAATGAACATTGATTTACGACCTCATCAAGATTCTACTAGTCCTTCATCCAGTTTACCTACTACCTCGCAGATACTCAAAGACATATCAATGATACCTCCAAAACTAGAGCAGCAGCAAAAGATGATGAAGGAATTATTCTCCTTAACCAATAATGAAACAAGATATGTTGATTTCTCAAGAATATATCCTAGAATCAATTATCTTCAAGATTCTGATCCACAAGAGGTAAGATATTGGTATGATTTTGGAGCTTTAAATTTGATATACTTATCATTGCCAAATTTCCCAGAGATAAGTTTTTTACCACAATGGATAAAAGATGGAGTACGAGATTGTTATCTCAACAATCCCATAATACCTCCCAAAGATATTCTTGTATTAAAATTCCTGTCTGCAGGACCAGATTTCGATAAAGATGGTAGTTATCCTGCTTACCATCTAATACGGCTTGGAAAAGCAAATACATTTTCGATATCTATAAATCAAGAAAAATGAAAGATTATGTTAAATTTGAAGAAAAAGATATCCATTATCGAATAGCTATTGGAATTCGGATAGTCCTTCAAGGACTAGAAGCATGTTTCAAAAAAGGATTCCGCACTTATGGAGGCCAAAGGATATACTCTTTAGTCATGATATCTCTTGCCAAAACAACACCAGTAGCAGCTCATAACTTCTTATTAACAAAAATGAAGTTACTAGAGATAGGTGTAATAAAGTCGAGTAGCCAAGCACAAATCAAGATTTGTCAGTTCCGACAACACCCAAAAAATACGTGCCCAGCATGTTCTCCAAAGATAACGGTCAAGCAGGAGCCAGCACAAAAGAAAGATCCAGAATAGATAACAGCTAAATGACTAAGATATGGGCTCCTAAGGACTTCTATTTCTTTTTGGATTATGATCTGCTTATCTTTATCTTGTCCTATTGCCTTATGATTTATTATGGATTCTAAATCTAATGTTATTTGTTCACAATATTGTAATATCTTTTGACCATAATAAATAATGGTTTTCTGAATCCCAATTATTTCTTTATCTATTTTTAAAGAATTTTCATGCTCTTTTAAAACCTTAAATTCTTTATCCATTTCTAGCTATTAAGGCATCTATATAAACACGTAATCATAGCTTTCACAATATAAAGGTAATTTAAACACACAATAAACAGATTAAAAAGTTAAACATACATATAGTAATTGAAAGAGAACAAACAAACTTAGAAGCTCTAAAACCTTGCAGGCTCTAATACCATCTGGGGGTGTGGTGCAAATCTGGTGCATTCCATCTCCATCTCCATCTCCATCTCCATTCATTTTATTGTCCATATTTTTAGTCCAATCTGCTTTTATTTTTAGTTAAATCCAGGGGGTGTTGATGTTGGTCCAAATGGTTCTCCATTTTCTTCGAGTTCAAGCATAGTAAAATCTACGAGAGTTTTGGTCTCATATTGAGAATTCCGGATGTATTCCAAGATCTGGAGTTGCTTAGACATGAAGTACATGATAGCTTTGTAATCTGGTCTCCTCGTTTGGATATCTTTGTTGTTTTCAAGTTCAGCAGCATATTGTAATCTTATTTCATTGATCAAGTTGTTGATACTATCTTTTGAGCCTAAATTTAATCGGACTAAATGTTCACCGTACACTTCAACATTCATAGGTGGGTGTAGAAAGTTTCTTAGATCCATTCCAAGTACATCACAGAATAACCAAAAAAAAAGGTCCAACACGCTTCCTTACCTAGTTTCGGTTTGACCAAAATATCGTCGGGTCGTACCACGAAGCTTTTACCGAGCGTTTCAGCCCCAACCTTAATCCTTAATTCAGAACCAAGGTAACTCTTCTGTGGTTTCTTCAGCAATATTCAGCACAACCTTGTTTCGTTTCCTACCTCAAGGCGTAAGAAATAGTTAAGGAAGTTGAAGGAGGCGTATTATTTTAAAGGTATTTGTGAGTTATGGAATGAATATAAGAAGAGAGTTTTTTATTTATGAAACATGATGAGAGATGTGTACAAGATAGAAGAGTGTTTCGATATGCTCTCCTCTGTTCTCCTTTCTTACATTTTTATAGTAGGAGTATAGGACACGTCTTAGATGAAGACAACTAGATATTTTTTACATGGGTCCTACTGAACAGTAATCTATATAATTGATACGTACACATAATGCTATTATAGCTGTTATCTATTTTGGATCTTTCTTTTGTGCTGGCTCCTGCTTAACCGTTATCTTTGGAGAACCAGAGTAGTTAATAGCGCGCGATAGCGGCGCTATCGCGGCGGAGCGGCACCAACCCGCTCCAGACCACCTTGTAGCGGAGCGGTTTGGCGTCGCGGCAAAAGCGGCGCTAAAGCGGCCGCGATTTGCGGCAGATCGCGGCAATAGCGGCCGCTATTGTTTCTGCCGATTAAGCCCTCACCAGTTGCCGTTTAAGGTTGTTTGGGGGGGGGGGGTAAATATGGACTTTGTTATTTTTTAATACCTTAA
>JANZXV010000003.1:8882101-8894056 GCA_027576455.1 Erythroxylum roigii
AATAATAACAATAATAATAAGGACATTTTGGTGTTTTTGTTACTTATTCTTTTCTTATTCCAAGTTTATATTTTCAAACTAAATATTGGGATAGAAATTCTTTCTCTATTCCATTTCCTAAACCAAACAAAGTAATACTTATTCTGTTCTATTTCTCATCTTTTCTATTCTTAAGAATAACTATTCTATTCCCCATCTATTCTATTCCTTGAACCAAACAGGCCGTAAGTTTTCTAGTTTACCTTTCTGCAATGAAATATAGCATGATTCATGGGGTATGCCATTAGTGTTAAAGGGTATAGATTGTGGTTACTAAAAAGGATAGAACTCTAGGATCTGTGATTAAAAGAGATGTTATATTTGATGAATTTATTAGGTATGGATAGAGGGAGGAGATTGGTAATCTTGTCGGTAAGAAAAGATCAAGGTATTGACTAAAAGATGGTGTTTGAAATTGAAACTCTCTAAGCAAGACAACAGTAAACTAGCTCATGGATATATAGGATCAATAATTTGCTCAAAGAATTATGATAGATAGGATTTTTGTTAGGAATAGTAAACTCTAAATATCACAATAAAAATAGTAAGTGTTCGGCACATCCATGTTCAAATTATCAATAAGACTACACAACTATATACCTTTTTAATCCCTTTTGTTAGTGACTTCTATTCTATTCTGTGGGGCATAACTATCAACAAAAGAGTTGCTTTCTACTTGAGTGTATATCTAAACAAGGTAAAGATATATAATGTAAATTGTCTCTTTCTCAAGATATTTCCAACATAATTACAATTTATATAGCCAACAACACCACTAGTTGAGTCACTAAAACCATAAACAAAGCAAATAACATTCGTACCTTCAAGTATTGCATAATTCACTTAGCAACATTCTAATGAGCTTTCCCAAAATTACTTATAACCTACTTACCGCACCAACTATATATGCTAGATCTAGTCTATGTATACCATGGCTATATCATAGTTCCAACTGTACTTTCTTTATATAATCCTATAAAGAAACGCGGGACGTGTTTTTGTTATTGTCCAAAATTTAAATGCCAAGTTCAATTTTTTTCCTCCATTTTCTTCTTCATCTTTCTCAAAACTTGAAATCTTCTTTCATAATACGAGATGGGCAAGCATGAGTGTATTGTTAGAATACACGTAAGTGTGTTACGGTTTTAGAGTTTTGTTGGTTGGATTGTAAATATTATTTGAGCGGTGTTTATCTCTTCTATGGTTTGTGGTTGGGTCGGCTGTGCTAGGCCCAAGCCCAAACTTAGAACGGCACATGGGTCGATCGGCCCATTCCTCAACATTGACCTAATTCCTACAGGTATTCACTATATAAACTCATCATCTCGCCATGATAGAGGTACGACTCCAAAACCCTATTTTTCTCTTCAGAAAACTACTAAAATCCACACAGAAAAACTGACTTGATCGTCGGAGGGGCCTCCCGGGAAACAACCCCCGGCGTGCCTTTGTTTGTTTTTGCAGGTATTCAACAGCAAGATCTGTCAGAATTATGGATCCAGGCAGCAACATCCAGTCCCAGAAAAATCTGGCTGAACCATTTGGCGCCCACCGTGGGGCCCGATGTCATGGCACCATGTTTAGAACCACTCAGATAAGTCAGGTGGCGGCGACCAATTCTGATTGTTTTTGTTTAACAATTTTAGAAATTGTTTCCTCAAAGCTATTGTTCTCGACTAATGCTTGCGGTTTTCAGTTCAGCCGAAATCCTTAACGTTTTAAATTTACGCACATATGAGTTCTGTTTTTGGAATACCCATAGTCGAAAATTCAATGTATCTCTATGTATGTTTTGTGATGTTGTGCACTGCTGAAATCCCTAATTTTCTAACCCTAATTTTTCTAGGTGAACACGAACAAGACGATTTGTTTTTCTTTCTGGGTTTTGTGCATGTTTGATCGATGAAAGCACTAACTTTTCTGGATTATTGTTTGTAGTTGCTGGCTTCTGCATTTGCAATTACTGTCCATGTTTTCTGGACAATGATATTTCAAAGACCTTATTATTTGCCTTCTGAAAAAATTTGTTTTTCCATATACTTGTGATTTTTCTTTATTGTGTTTACTGCCTTTCGTTTGTGAACAAGACAATGGACAGTTGTCACCCATCAAAATCTCATCTCTAGTGACCCAGTAGGTCACCTACGACGCGGTGCAGAAAGGCATCAACGCCTTTCTTCTGGATTTATCTAATGCCTGCATATCGTGATTTGCAGGTTATCAGTTATCACCAGGTTTAGTGGATGCACAACAAAGAATGGGAGTTTCCAATATATAAATAATTAATATGCTTGCGTATTGCATTGAAACTTACATTGACTGCGTTTCCACTACAACGAACAGCTTAAATCAACGGTTATGACAGCTTAATGGAGGCTAATAAGTAATTATGAGGTCAATGGGTTACCGGTGAATGGACCAGCCTGAGATTCTTTTTATTTGGTGGAGCCTGATCACATTTTATTTTCAATAATTGATCGCTAAAGTCATACATACATCATTGTAGGTTGCAGTAATTTAAGACTGGTGTGACAATGGAGGTTTTGTTGGCTTGTGGTAAATACTCATCTTGTTACAGGTTTATGATAACAATGGAAGGACTTGACGTTTGGACAGATATGTGTGAAAATGGTATCTGAAGCCACTGAACTTGTCAAGAAAGAGCTTCCTCTTAATCTGGAAACAGTGATTTTGCCTGAAGATAGCGTGATTGGCCTTGTTCTTGTAGACATAATCAATGGCTTTTGCACTGTTGGAGCTGGAAATTTGGTATTTAACTTGTTCTCAATCTTTTAACTATTCTTAATATGATCTTTCACAAGCCTAAATAGCTTTCTTTCCTTCTCTGTTGAATATGATCATAAGAATCAGTACTCTGCAGAGCTCGAGTTCCTTCTTTTAGCTTCACTCATCTTTTTATGATGGTTAAGAATTTGCTTATGTTGAGTGTAATTATTTGTTTTTCCAGGCTCCAAGAGAGCCAGATAGGCAGATTACAGGAATGATTAACGAATCAGCAAGGCTTGCCAAGCAGTTCTGTGAGAAGGGGTGGCCTATAATGGCGTTTCTTGACTCTCATCATCCTGACAAGCCCGAGGACCCTTATCCTCCACACTGTATTGCTGGCACTGACGAATCTAATTTAGTTCCCGGTATTTTCTTAACTTCTCAAAGTAAAGTCTTTGTTGCTTCTTACGATTTACTATCTCTAATCATGGGAGTACTTAGTTTCTCTGTTTCTCCCTCTGATGTTTGATTTTTTTTGTGTTTCTCCCTCTAATGTTGATTTCTTATCCCATGCAGCTTTGCAGTGGTTAGAACAAGAAGCGAACGTAACAATCAGGCGCAAAGACTGCTTCGACGGATTTTTGGGGTCGATCCAGGATGATGGTTCCAATGTTTTCGTGGACTGGTTGAAAAACAATCAAGTAAAAACTGTAAGTGGACAATACCCATCTCTTCCGCTGGAAATACCAAACAATGGTCGTCGATCATCTGATATCTGATGACATAACTGCAGATAGTGGTTGTGGGTATATGCACAGACATTTGCGTGCTGGACTTCGTCTGCTCAACATTGTCGGCCAGAAATCTGGGACTTCTTACCCCTCTGAAGGAGGTGGTGGTGTATTCTGATGGTTGTGCTACCTTCGATGTTCCACTTCACGCCTCCAAAGGCGCTTTAACTCATCCCCAGGTAATCATCAATCTAACATCAGGCATCTTCATATATAGCCAAAAATCATCATCCCCAGGTAATCACTTTCATGGCATCTTTGATGTATGGACAAAAATCTTTCTTTACTTTTGATTTCTGACAGGAATTGATGCATCATGTTGGACTTTACATGGCAAAACAAAGAGGTGCTATCATAGCAAGCGAGGTGTCAATCGGTAGTTCATGTCCATAGAGTGTACGTAGTTGTTAAGTTGATCGAATAAGCACCTTTGTCTACGGAAGAGTCGCGTGTTAGACCAAAATTAACTAAGACGACTGTAATTCCTTGTTAACTTGTTGCTGCCAAGGAACCTTATAAAGTTCAGTTACTTATTACACAAAATTTGACTACTATAGGATGACATGAAATATAAATATGAAGGCCTCTTGCAGGGGAGAAAGTGACAGGGTTACGTTTTCCTTTTATAAAGAATGTAGTGTCGCAAAAGTATGCAAGTAAAATAAAAGTACAGTAAAGAAAAGAGGTAATAATAGAAACTTAACTTTGAAAGCAAAATTTGGCACAATCGTGATGTAATCACTGATGTCATTTGCTTCTTAAGGTTATCTCAACTAGTCCGATCCCTAAACTCAATACTTCAGACGAAAGATTTGGAACTCGTAGAATACAAGATCAAGAACAAGAAGTTGCATTCAAAAAGAATAACCGGCAAACTAATACAGAGATACCAAATCAAAACGTGGGAGAAGAATTTGTGAGTGAGGTCAGAGACTGTGGAGTCAAATTTGGAGAGCGTTAGCATCAGTCAGGGCCAGATCGAGCCGGCGGGTGGTGCCTACGAGGAGTTGGCTTTGGTCCAACCTCTCACTAATATACAAGGGACGAGCAACTCAAGTCTTGACTGATACACCTCACAATATAAAGACTAAAACATGGTTAGTACCCAATGATGTAGCACAAGAATACAACTTATCTGTGAAGAAAATGTTTTGGCCACACAAGTTAAAGGAGGGGGCGGCCTAAACGTTCATTTATCCAAAAATTTAATAAAAATTTTTAGCTAATGAACTCAATTTAACAACAATTAATTTATATAAGAATAAAAATTTGCTTAACATAAATCAATAAAAAATTAAATAATAATTTAAAAATGATAAGAAAGAGAGAATGTAAGCCACTTTATAGTAGTTCGACAAACAAGGTGAATAACAACCTTTGTGCAATCATTTCTCAGTAAAGATGAACTTGATAAAGTTGTCCAAGTTCTCAAAATTAATTATGATTATTTAACTTCTTGTAATAGTAATAGTACTAGGTCTAATCCTAATAGAACTAAAAAGTAAAAACTAGTTTCTTAACAAGTAACAAAATAAATTGGAAGTTTATGATTAATTAACTAATTAAATAAAATTAATAAGGAATCAAATTAAATCCCCTGAATATAAAAGTAAGAAATTCAAGAGTACTTATCTTCGATTCAAGAGAAAAATATCATTTAATTATAACTTTGAACATTAGTCTAAAAAGAATATTTTTCACAATTCAAGCAGTTAGTCCAAAACATATTATAATACTCATAATATGTCTCAAATTTTTCTAAATTAATTGGTTTAAACCTATCATTTAAATCAAAACTTACCATCAATTGATTGGGTATGGTAGCAATCCATATTAATTAAATGATAGGAATAAGCTTAATAGAAAAAGACTAGATCCTAAATTAAATAATTGAGAGAGCTACAACCATTTTACTTATTTTTCTTGTTTCTCATGAGTTAAATATGCATGTTCAAAAACAACCTATTTGTTACGCATACCAATCTTTCACGACAATATCAATGAATTTATGGATAAATATAGAATAATCAATATTAAATTAACTTGTCAGATCAACCAATATTAATTGTTTATGAAATATAAGAATACAAAATAAGAAATACTTGAATTAAAACATGGATATAAGTTTATAACAAAATCTCACAAGGTTACAACTAGAGTTTCAAATCCCCTTAAATCGGAATATTTGGATTTAGCATACACGACTTTAGTTTTTAACACCAAAAGTAGAAGAAAAGATGAAAGATGGAGAGAGACTACTAAGAAAACAAAAAGAGAATGTCAGAGAAGGTGGTAGATGTGTTTTTCTTTTATTTTTCTACTTAAAACCTAGTTTACTTCTATTTTGAAAAGATTCCTATCTTAAACAAACCTAAATAAGTTTCCTAATTGAATTCTAATTCTTGAAGTGAATATAACAACGTGATCTCAAATTATCCATTGTAGTAATCTATCCACTTTTATCAAAATTTGTGATTTTGACCAATAATGCTCTAATTTGATTCAATCTCCGTTTGTCATCTCCTAAAAAAACAAAAATTAAAATTTCTATTTAAGCACTAAAATGTATTCAAAACAAAAGAAACGATTCCAATTAACATAATCAAATAATATCTTATCAAATTCCTCCACACTGAACTTATGCTTGTCCTCAAGCATACACCAATTCAATAAATCAATCATCCTTGTAACAACCTCTCATCTTCTTTAATGATATCTAGAAATATCCTAAAAGCTAATACATATTAAAGGTAAACTAACAATTGAGAGAACAAGAACATATATGACACATTGTTAAAAAATGAAAACATAACATCTCATTAATTCTATTAAAATCAAATCAATCAAGACTTAACACTCTCTCATGGATATCACTCTATACACTTAAAGTGTTTAGGGTTCATTAAGCTTTCAAATCAAAGCATAATAAGTTATTTCCATAAACTTGCTCATGAATCATATCTTCACCACTAAACAAAGATGAATCTAATGCATAAATCAAAGGAACTTGATAAGGGTTGTAACGTGGCTTAGGTAAGGTATGACAAAAAGAAGTTTTTAGGTTTAGTAAATTAAAGGAAATCACACAAACTTATCCACACAAGTTTAAACTTAATTCTATCCAAAACTCACTTGATTGAAATAACATTCTTTTTTATCACCTCGTTCCCTTTTCTTTTTCTTTTATTATTTTTTCATTTTGTCTTCTTTTATAAAAAAAATCAAAGAGGAGATTTTTTTAAATACTCTCCCCCAATCTATAAAAAAAGAAAAATCAAAACAATGCAACTTGAATCAAAGAGGCTGAATTTGTGATATGCTTTAAGGCTACGGTTCATAGATTGTGATTGCAGAACTTTATCTTAGATCCCGGTATTGTCGACAGTATTAATAGACCGCTAAGAATTTATTGTAATAATTCCGCAGTCGTTTTCTTCTCTAAGAATGACAAGTATTCAAAGGGTGCGAAACACATAGATTTGAAATATTTGTCTGTGAAAGAAGTGCAAAAATATAAAGTGCCAATTGAGCATATTGGTACCGATCTTATGATAGCGAATTTGTTAACTAAAAGCTTACCGCCCAAAACATTTATTAGTCATGTTGAACGGATGGATCTTATAGATAAGTCCTTGTTAACATAGCGTTTTGACATGTATATATACATATAAGGGTTTTGCTTAAATTGTTATGACACTTGTGAATTCAATTACAGTCATATGTTTTTGCTCACTTACTTGTTATTCATGTTATACTGTATACATTAATTATTATTTGTGAGATAACAATTACAAAATTACTCACTTAAAGTTTTATGAGTTGAGTTGATTATGTGATACATGGAAGGAATCAGGTTATAATTTGGGATTGTTATGATCTCATCATCTTAATTCAAATAAGGATGACTTGATCGATTCCATGTAATGTGTATACTTAAAGTTTTATTGTTGAATCATCAAGTCGTAATATGGGAAAGTAAGAGATTATTATATTATTTAATGACCCATGTGACTTATAGATTTAAATCCTATAAAAAAGAACCCAAGATAATAGTTATTGGGTATTAAATAATAAATTTTAAATGGGTCAAAGACTCTTTCCCTCTTTCTTTTAAAGTAAACCAACATGATGATTAACGAAAGAATATATATTTAGAAACTTATCCAAGGTTATTTGTACCACGGAAGAAACATATCAAAGAAAAAAAGAAAAAGAGAGGGAATTAATCATTACAATTTATCATGGATTTAGGTATGATAAAATCAATCAGTTCATAAATGTCTAACACAATTGTTCTCAACTTAACAGTAATTCAAGAGGGAAGCATGCTAACCCGTATGCCAAGCGTCTATGCACTTTTTTGTCCTCTATTGCTTGAATCGACAACAAAGGCTTTCACCAAACGTAATTTAAGATTTTTTCCTTTTGAAACTTCATAATTGAACTCTGGCTTAACAATTCACGAACCCTAGCTATTCGCGATCCCGATGTTGTCCTTGCTGCTTCTATTTGGGAGAAATACAGTCCCTGCTGCTTCTTTTGCTTCATACGGTGTTGAGTGGGATTTTGTAAATAACGTCGCATGAACAACATCGTTGGCTACATGGCACACTGTTAACACTTGTACAGCTACGTTTAAAAGTGACATTTTTTTTTTTGCATGGGAAATTAAGGTTTTTAATGACTTTTTGACAGTAGGAAGAACGGACATTAGATTATCAAAATCACGAGGGAATTTTTGATAGTTTTAAAAATGAGGGGTCACTTTGATAATTACAGCAGTCCTGCGGATTTAACTCTATAATTTAATGTTTCAGTTTTTTTGCTGTTTACATTGCCTGTTTCTAAACCTCTTCAACATGCAAGTCATGTTGAGATGGATAGACAAGGGAGACAAGAAGATGGTTGGTCATATATGCCGTTCGATGTTTTTCTTTATTTGAAACACAAGTACACACATGCCGATTATTTCATGTTATGTTCTTATTGACTCTCAAAGGTAGCTGACAGGCAAAAGAGAGAGGGGCTGCCTTTTGGAGACAAGTAGACTAGGACCAGTTATTCCTTCCATGTCAATATCTTCCTCCTTCGTACCAACAGGTAATTTCCAATCAAAACAGTACAACAGATTTGCAATTGCTGTCTGTAAGATTATCAAGGCCATATTCAGCCCAGGACAAATCCTTCGACCAGCTCCAAATGGCAAGAACTCAAAATTTTGTCCATTATAGTCCACAGAGCTATCCGCAAATCTTTCGGGGATGAACTCTTCAGGGTCTTTCCAGGACTTCGGATCACGCCCGATTGCCAAGGCATTGACAGCAATTATTGTCTTGGGATTAATCTCATGACCATTTATCTTGCAAGAAGACAAGGTTTCTCTTGGAATTAGCAGCGGACCAGGAGGGTGCAACCTGAAGGTTTCTTTTATCACCAGTTTGAGGTATTCAAGCTGATCAGCGTCGTTTTCAGATACCCTTCCTTTGCTTCCAACACTGTTTCTGACTTCATCTTGTGCTTTCTTCATCACTCGAGGGTTCTTTATAAGCTCAGCCATCACCCAATTCATGGCGACCGCAGTTGAACCTATCCCTGCCAAAAATAAATCCTGACCGACAAGCATTTGTAAGTAGACATGTCGTTTCCACAACAAACATAATAGCGAACACGAACCAAATGACAAGGTTTGATCATTTAATATGAGAGCATAGGAACTTTGTTCACTGGCATGGTAATCATTAACTTCCAGGAAATGAAGTCTTGAAACCCAAGAAATATATCAAGCTGATTACAGACATATAGAGGAACTTGCCTTGCAGCATTTACAACAGGAAACAAACTTTAACAGAAACTTGATCAAAGTTAGGAATTGCATCCCTCTGATACCGATTTTGCGAGGTATGAGAAAAAAAGTAGCTGTCTGACGGCAAGTAAAGTATAGCTATTAAGACCACCTCAGACAAGTTCTTGCTAAAGTACCCTGACACAATACTGAGAAAAGAAAGCTTCTAGGATATAGAAAATGAAATATATATATATATATATATATAAATAATGAAAATAAATTTGCTGAATCAAGTGACATGCATAGAAGGAAATCATCATCTTACCACGAGAACTGCTTTAACATTATCATTCGTAAATGGAGTTCCCTGTCCATATTGTTCTTTCTCTATTTTCAGCAGCACATCAACCATGTCTTCGCGGTCTTTTATCAATCCAGGTTTAAGATGGTCATCAATTACCTGCTGTAGAACGGCATCCAACTCATGGAAAGCTCTTTCCATCCTTGTACGGTAACCAGTAAGCCAGTCCATGATCCTACCGAAGCATGGCAAGTATTCAACCGCTGATGGACTGCCCATTATAGCCTCCGCTTCATGAACCACTTCCCGAAATCTATTGCGATCAAAGTGGGTTCCCTGAAAACTGAATCCGAAGGTCATTCTGAAAGTTATGTTTGCAGCGAGAACATAGAGATGATCAGTTAGATTGACAGTAGCTCCGTTGGATGATGACTGAGAGAGCGAATTCATCAGGAGGCCGACTTCTTCTTCCCTAATGAAACGAAATGACTGCACCCTCTTCAAGTTCAAAAGTTCCATGATCATTATCTTTCTCATTTTTCTCCAATTATCAGTATATGGAGCAAAAGCCACATCCAAAAAGTTGTATGAGATTCTACCAGTGCCAACCATTCGAGGCCTACTGCAACAGATATGATCATGAACTTTTAAAACCTCTCTTGCTGCTTCAGCAGAAGAGATCACAACAAAAGGTAAGCGACCAATGTGAAGCAGCATTACAGGGCCATATTTCTTGGAGAGTTGCACCAGAGATTGCATAGGTGAAGGAACAAGCTGGTGCAAGTTTCCTAAAATTGGAAGCTTAAGAGGGCCTGGAGGATCTTGGTTCTGGATTTCCATTCTCTTCTTAAAGAAAACAACCAGAGGCAAAAGTAACAGTAGCAGTAGAAGATACATCGGTAGAGTAGGAAGAGTCATCAGTTTTTTTTTTTTTTCATATAGCTTCCTTGGAAATGTTCTTGATCACCTTTTAAACTAGCCAGATATAGTTGCTGTTTAGAGCTAGAATTTATTATCATTTTTTGTCCTGATTGAACAACTTGAGGTTTCAGGAAGGATAGTTTCTCGTCATGTATGATATAGTTTCTCGTCATGTATGATATCAGAAATTAGCATGTGGTACTACAGGTATTAGAACATCAACAAGTTTTTAATCCATAAAAAGAAAAGCGTGGTACTGAGAAAATGACTCTTCCACACTAGTCAGTATTTTCATGATTTCTCCGACTCAATGCACCGTTAGTCCAATATTTTCTTTCCTTGTGTGTCGCTTTCCTTTTTCAGATTTTCTTGATTTCCCCAGATTTGCCAAGTTGAGGGTTCATCCCTTTTCCTCCTTTTTGATTGTTTTCTGTTTCAATTATTTGTTTCAATTATTTGTGAACTACCAAAGAGCACAAAATATCACAAAAAGTGGCTAGTGAGGGTCCCTCGTCAACAAAATTGTCTCAGACATAGTTAAGTGGGTTCTTAAAAGGCACGTTACACTTGTCTACTAGTTCAGTGGGTTCTTGAAAGGGAGTCCAATTCTTCTGTCCAGTTTTATGGTATTTTATTGTGTCTAGTAAATCTCAGTCATTTATTTATACGGGTTCCACGTTTATTTATGTGGGCCCATACGGGACCCGCATAAATGAATGGCTGAGATTCACTGGACACAATAAAACACCATAAAAATTGGACAGAGGATCTGGCTCGCTTAAAAGGCACGTTATATTTAAGGCATTTAATATTGCAACAGTTCCATTTAATGCTTGAATAGACGTGAAGACTTCCATAAAAGGCGTTTAGTGTTTTAAGAGTTTCATAAACTTCAAAGATGGCTTCTTCGGGTTATCTCCAACCTTTGCATCAAATTTTCAATACAAATTTATAGTAAAATAAAATATTTCAAGAATTTTTTTACCCTAAATTTGGTATTACTTCAACTATTTTATGCCAAATTTTTACACCAAATTTTTACATCAAAATTTTACACCAAAATTTATACAACTACAATAATTTAGTTATTACTTAAATTAATTTTAGTTTGATTATAATCTCGAGTCTGATTTCATTGTAATTTATTTTAACCTGGTTGTAATTTCAAATATTTTTGTTGAGTTTTAATTTTGAAAATCAATAGTGTGGTTTAAATTTATGTACTTTTTATTTCAAATTTACTTTTTATTCTTAACATATTTTATTAATAAATTTATAACACTTATAAATAAGAATTATAAATAAACATTAAAAATAAATTTAATACTATATTCAATATTAGTGTCATTTTAAATGTCTCAATGAGATTTTTGTAATGATATATTTTGTGT
>JANZXV010000003.1:8894156-8905145 GCA_027576455.1 Erythroxylum roigii
TATCAAGCAACATAATTTCAGACCACAAATGTGATAGCCATCACTTTGCTTTACGAGATGTACTAAAAGGATTGCCTATGAAGGAACGTGAAGAATGATTGAAAACAACGATGTGGGAATAAAATCTTGACTGCATCAAGACGAAGACGATGTGGGAGAGGGTAGTTTTAATTTAATACCAAAAGCTACTCTTGTCGGAATCTTGTACATGATAGTTAAATCTTTTTTTTTTTTCTGTAAGAGATCAACTGTACATTTGTTAATATCAAAACTTTTCTAATTAGTTGAAGCTTCATCCAAGATCATATTCTCTCAACTATAAGTTGGGTGTTCTTCTTTAGAATTGTGAGGCAGAGATGAATTATTATCCCAAGTAGAATTCATTTAATTGGTATAGACTAAACATACTAATGAAGTAATGCCTTTCATCAGTGTCATCGAAAATCATGTACCACAGAGACTTCGATTCTTTTAGGAGACATCTCTTTACATTATTTTCTACAAGATGGTTATATAAGAAATAGGTAGCCGTAAATATAATATATTGTACTTTGCATATTATTAAGTATATTTTAAATATTATTTAGCATAAATAATTTTATTATAAAATAAAATATAGTTAAAATTAATAAAAATATTTTTTATTTTTACGTTGTCAAACAGTCTACTGTATTAAGCTCTTTTTAAAAAGTTATTTTTTTAATTGACAGTCAAATAGTCAACTGGCTTTTTAAAAAAGCTCTTTTCAAAAAAGCTCTATTGACAAAAGCTCTATTAACAAAAGCTCATCCAAACAGGCACTAAACGTGTTTCAACGTAAAGTTTTATTTTTAATAAAAATCACAGCTAAAAACAGAAAAAAAAAAAAAAACACATCCTTAACTTATTTTTTCCTCCACAGTGACAAAGGTATGAACCTCACAATCAATCTTGAAAGTAGAAATTTGAGTGTAAATAACATATTATTAATTACTGAAATTAAGAGCTATTAAAATTTATCCATTTTAAACAAAATGAATGTTTTAATTTATAGGGGCTGTTAAGAGGGACAGAATTTTCAGTCCAATATTATAGTGTCTTATTTTGTCTCATAAATTTCAGTCATTTATTTATACGGATTCCGCGTTTATTTATGCGGAATCCACGTAAAATCTGCATAAATAAATGACTAAAATTTATGGGACAGAATAAGATATCATAATATTGAACAGTAGATCTGAAATCTGTTAAAGAGATCCGTTTCAACGATCTTGGTATTTAATTACTTATTGTGCATGTCATATCCGTTACTCTGATACTAATTTTATTATAATTGATGTCCAACCAGTAGTATCAACTGTACTATACTCCACCAATGTTTATCATCTCTTAAACATGCTCGACTTTCTTTGTCTTATTTACTTATTTGTTGCAGCTACAGTTATCATCAGTTAAACGTGCTGGCCTTTTTCTCTTGTATCATCAGTTAAACGTGCTAGCCTTTTTCTCTTAGTTTCTTCTACTTTTCGCTAATTTTATCATCTCTTCAACATTCTTCACTTTCTCGTAGTTACTCGCTTGTTTTATTGCTTCTAAGCTGTATAAATTTCCTGATAACCATCATGATCATAACCCTGAGTTACAAATTGTTGTATGCATAATCTTGATAATTGTTGGATATGTTTTTTATAGTACCTTTCTGTATAATGAAAATGCTTACTGCTCTTCAGAAATGGAGATTCATACTTAAATTTTTTTTTGTAATTCAGTAAAATTTATAAAAAATAAGAAGAGGTTGTGTACATAATAAGGGATTTGCTAAACAGAAATTCCATACTTACCAAAGGAACCAGTCAGGACAAAATCATAAAGAACCTAGCTCAACCTTATAACAACACTACCAACGACTCTCCTCCGCAAACTTCCTACCAAGAAGCTGTATAAAGCTAGTTTTTAAAGCCCAAGCACCCCATTACACCAACACAAGCTATCAACACAAAAGGACCAACATACATAATTCAATCTCAAAATACTAAAGCCGCAATCACCAGAACTAAAGAAGTAGAATATAAGGAAGTTCTGCTGTATGGCTTTTCCATTGTGCAATCACCAGAACTAAAGAAGTAGAATGTAAGGAAGTTCTGCTGTTTGCCTTGTCCACTGTCACGAGTATCTTCTTTCGCATACCTTGCAAGCTATATCATCCGTAGGAAATGGTTTTCCCTCGTACTTAAATTAGAGAGCTCCAATTTGACTGTTGACTAGAACTGACTTAAATCAACTTGCAGACCTTGCCTGCTTCAAATCTGTTTACTTCTACATGCTTCTTCGAACATTTTTTGGAATGTAAGATGGATGATAGCTATAAAGTTGTAAGAAATATCAAGAGAATTCTCACTCCGCGCTTGTCTTTTTTTATCTTAATACTGGATAATAGTGATATGCATGCGCAAAAAGTATTGTTTAGTTCACGTTATGTTCTGATGCACACTCAAATGTAGCTGACACGAAACCTAGAAAGGTTGTCTTCTGGTGACCAGGAGACTAGTACCAGCTTTCTCCTCTACGTCCATTTCTTCCTCTTTCATCACAAAGGCAAAGCCTGTAAAATAGATTTGTAACTGCAACTGTACTATTGTTATTCCCAGAAGCCTCCCGGGACAAATTCTTCAGCCAGATCCAAAACGAAAACCTCAAAGCTTTGTCCCTCATATTTTACAAAGCAATTGACAAATCTTTCAGAGATCTTGAACTCTGTTGCTATTCCAGCGGAATGGATCGTGTCCGGCCCAAACATTGGCAGAGATCATTGTCTTAGGAGAAGTAATCGTCACAATTTGTTTTGCAGTAAGACATAGCTTCTGTAGGAAATAGTAGTGCTGGTCCCAGAGCGTGCAACCTCATTGTTTCTTTTTCTACCAGTTTGAGGTATTCAAGCTGATTAACATCGCCTTAAGTGCGTCTTCCTTCGTTTGCAACCAAGTTTCTAATTTTATCTCGTGCTTTCTTCATAACTCGCACGTTACTTGGAAACTCTTCCATTGCTCAATGCAGAGCAATTTCTCTTGGTGTCTATTCCAGCCATAAAAAAATCCTCATGTACAAACTCTGTAGGTTCATAAAATACAGCAAGCATGATCGAAACAAAAAGGATTTGGTCATTATTACAACAGGACGGGATCTTGTTTCACTGCATGTAACATTTACTTGCAGACATCAGAATCTTGAAAATCTAGCCAATGAAACAATAACCAGATCATGAAAGGATGATTATTTTGCTAAATTAAAGGATGTTAATCAATAATCATAGATCAAATATCCTTCGTAATCCTAGCTTCACGTCTATCTTGTTCCTTCTCTATTTTTAGCAGCACATAAACCATGTCATCATGCACTTTTTGTCCTTCCAACTCTCTGTTCCTTTTAGGATTGACATCAACTGCCTGTTCTAATAAGATATCCAACTCACGAATAAGCAGTTCAATCAATGACGTACTACATTTGAGAAGTATCAGCAAGAGGAAGGCAGTCCAATAAATCTATTGGCTTCTTGAACCACTCGAAGAAATCTATTGCCATCAAAGTTGGAACCCCAGTACTTTGAATTTGAAACACATTCTAAATTTTATGTGGGCATAGAGCTTTTCAGTGAGATTAACAGGAACCCTGACACATGATAACTGATAGATTGAACCAATTATTAGAGCCGAGAAAAATAGAATATAAAGAAAGCATGATTCAATGATAGAAGTTGAATGACTTAACCAACCCGATTACAGAATGGTGAATTATATAGACTAATAGGACTGGTAGTTGCTTGATTCTAGGGACACGATATGCATCACTTGTATCAGGATTAAGATTTGATCTTGATTTTTAGGGATAAATCTTTCCTAGTTTGTTACAACTTCTATTTCTAACACTCCCTCTCAAGTTGGGCTGTGGGGTCTCCCACACCTAGCTTGCGTAGTGCTTCATGAAAAGTCCGTCCCACAACAATCTTTGTCAAGATATCCGCCAACTGGTCTTCAGATCGAACATATGGTAGGTTGACAATTCCACTTTCCAATTTTTCTTTGATAAAATGTCGATCAACCTCCACATGTTTAGTTCTGTCATGTTGCACAGGATTCTCCGAAATGCTAATGGCTGCCTTGTTGTCGCACAACAGATCACACGCACCTCTAGGTGGAAAGCCCAATTTTGTTAACAGCTTCACAAGCCACAGTAACTCTGCCAGTCCTTTAGCTATGCCCCTGAACTCCGCTTCTGCACTAGAAAGCGCCACCACTTTCTGTTTCTTGCTTTTCCAAGTCACCAGGTTTCCTCCAACAAGAGAAAAATATCCTGAGGTTGACCTCTTGTCTACTAGATTGCCAGCCCAGTTTGCATTCGTGTAGACTTTCACTTCTAAGTTCCCGTTCTTCTGAAACAGGATTCCTTTCCCAAATGTTCCTTTTTGGTATCGAAGAATTCTGACAACAGCATCCATGTGTTGTGCCTGCGGCTCATGCATAAACTGGCTCACAACTCCAACTGCATATGCTATGTCAGGTCTGGTATGAGCAAGATATATTAGTCGGCCTACCAGTCTCTGATATCTTCCACGATCAGCATTTTCTGCTCCTTCTTCTAACTTCAAACCATGATTCATCATAATCGGCGTCTCAGCTGGTTCGCAATCCACAAGCCCGACCTCAGCGAGAAGATCTAACACATACTTCCGCTGAGAGATAAATATCCCCTGTCTCGACCTTAGTATCTCTATACCAAGAAAATACTTGAGTCTTCCCAGGTCTTTCATTTCAAACTCCTCGAATAGATGTTTCCGGAGTTGATTCATTTCTCCCAAATCATCCCCAGTGAGAATCATATCGTCTACATAGATGATCAGACAAGTAATCTTCTCACCTCTTCTTTTTAGGAACAGAGTATGATCAGAGTTGCTCTGTTTATACCCAAGGCGCTTCATTGCCACAGTGAATGTTCCAAACCAAGCTCGTGGTGACTGTTTTAGACCATAAATGCTTTCTTCAATCGACACACTTCATTTTTTCGAAAACCGTGGGAAAAACCAGGCGGAGCTTCCATATAAACTTCTTCTTTTAGCTCACCATTAAGGAATGCATTCTTCACATCAAACTGATATAACGACCAACTTAGGTTTGTTGCCAAAGAAAACAATACCCTAATAGTATCAATTTTGGCAACTGGGCTAAAGGTCTCAGAGTAGTCTACTCCATATGTATGGGTATATCCTATTGCTACCAACCGAGCTTTGTATCTTTTCACTGTTCCATCTGCCTTGTGTTTTATAGTAAACACTCATTTGCATCCAACTGTCCCTTTTCCAACTAGCAGAAGGCACTTCTCCCAAGTTCCATTTTTTCTAGGGCATCCATTTCCACTTCCATTGCTAGGCACCATTCTTTCTTTATCTGAGCTTCTTCAATTGTTCGAGGAATTGCTTCAGCATACAACACTAAAGTGGCTTCTTCCGATAAGCTCCCCCTCACTACTTTCACTATAAGGTATCTGGATGTTCTGGAGTCATGTTTTGGTGAATATCTCTAGGGCGAGACTCCTCGAGTGCTTCTTGGAGGAAGAACATACCTCTTGGTGGATTCTACTGCTTCTGTTTCAGTTCTGGTGGTAAGGCTGCGTGAGAGCGGTCAGAGTAATTGAAAGCGGAAGTATTATCATGAACAGGGGTTATTACCTCTTGAGGAGTATCCAACTGAGGAGCTTGGGGTGATTCTGGTCAGATGGGCGTCTCTACGTTGTCAGAGGTATCCCTTCCGGTAGGTCCAAGAATTGACAGACTTGGAGTTAGAAGCCAGCTTAGTGTGTCGGTCTCTGACTTCTCCCTTTGAACATTGAGTTGGGTGGCATAGAAATATTCGGTTTCTAAGAAGTTACAATCCATAGTGGTGAATGATAGGATTGAATTTTCTTATAATTTCTTATACATTTACATGTGATTTCAATCATATTTTTATGATAAAATGCTTAATTTGTGTTTATGCTAGGGTGGATATGCTGGTATATTTTTGAAACAAAAGAGACATTTTAATTGTCTAACCAAATGAGCATTAAAGAGTAACACATAAGGTAGAGGAGCGAAATGACGTCCCACAGTCAAGATATGGGTTGCAGTTAATTGGGAGGAATCAGAAGTAAATTAAATTGTCAAAGGCAACAGTAGAAACGAAGGCAAAAGGGTTGTTTTTTTTTAATAGAAAGGCATCGTAAAATCAGCAAGAGGTGGAGACGTGGACCAAGGGATTTTCATAGGAGTGTTAGTAGCAGGTGGAGCACGCTACAGGAGACAACGCAACATAAAGAGAGTAGCAAATTAAAATAGAGGATACGGTACAGCTGCATAAGGGAAGGACAACACGCCACTGTAGAGATTAGAGATAAATCAGGGCAGCAATAAATCAAGCAGTCACGCATCGACGCATAGAGCAAGAGTCACGCAAAGAGTGGAGGCTTTTAAATGAGTTGAAAATTTAATTGTCTAATCGGTTACAAGCAACATAAGGTGACACATGCAACAAATTAATTACGCAGCTACAAAAGGCAATAGACACGCACGGAGGAGAGCGTGTGTTTTGTGCAAAAATGCACAGTAGAATAAAATCAAAAGGTAAATCAAGAGGAACAGCAGCTGAGGATTTAAAGGGACCTAGGCGTGGCAGAAAACGCAACAGGTGGCAAGGAAAATCACGAAGGACAGCAATTAATTGAGGAGCCAAGGTTTTTAGGGAGGTCTTTTTAAAATTATCACAACATAGTTACAAAAGGAGAGAGTGCCGACGCAACAACGCATACGAGGGTTTTAAAAGACCGATTATCATTTTGTCTTGGGGGGACCTACAGCTACAGTGTCGGTGTAGGAGAGTTTGGGGGGATGAACTGATTTTCATTTTGTCTTGGCATTGAATAGTGCCGGCGCATGAGATGAGTGGCGAGGTTTTTAATTGTTGCAACAACCTTTTAGCTACAGAGAGGTGAAGAGTGCCGACAAGGAGAGAGCACAGAAAACAAGAGACAAAGAGGATAGTCGGCTGAAGCATAACCTGGAAGGTTTTAAAGGGCTGACAAACTTATTTGTCTTATCATCTATAGGAACAGTGTAGGAGACGACGCAATAGAGGAGAGCCGGCGCAAGCAAACATCAAGCAGAAAGCAAGTTTAAAGGTTCAACCTTAATCGTCTAATCATGAACAGTGGCAGTAGAGACAATAACAAAGCTACAGTATCGGGCAGACATTAAAGCAGTGACATTGAAGCAAAACAGTGGGCGGTGCAAATCGAAAATGAAGAACAAAAGCATGTTAGACGCTGTTTTAATATTATGTCTTTTCAGAAACTATGAGTCACTGTTGGAGCATGAAACTGAAGATGGCCGGCTAACTTTTCGACACCGGTTCAACAGGAATATCGACGCCAAGTCACGATTAAGCTATTTTTGTCATTTTAAAGTCATGATTTATTTTCGGATTGTTGCGTTGTTGGTATTGATTTTGATGGTTTGAATTAATGATCTTGATATATTATTTAGATCGTTTTATTTCGAACCTATTGCTAAAATATTAATTGTAATCCGTAATTGTTACTTTTAATATTAGTGAGTAGCATCTAACGAACGTTAATCATTAAGAACAACATAACTTAGGTTAGATAACCCGAACGTGTGAGGTTACTGCTTATATTGATCATTTTCTAATTCGTAATGTGGCTACCAAATTGAATCTAGAGATCGTATCCTAGGTTATTCGGTAGTTAGATTTAATTAATGATTGTATCTTGATTAAATACAACCTAAGGGAAAACTGAGATTTGTAGAGCGTTCTATTAGTTTCAGATCAATAATTCGAAAAAAATTGTAAAGACTTTAGAATAAAGGAATATGCTTGATTGTGTTTATGCCGAGATTGACCCTAGAACCGGACCTTACTTATACTCAACATTTTTCTCATTTTTGATTGTTTGACTTAATTTGTTTCAATAGTTTAATTTTACTTTTAATTTCTAAATTGTTTGAAATCCAAAAACCCCCATATACTTTCCTTGCATCAATTAATTTCATTAAGGAAATTAACCGAACATTCCCTGTGGATTCGATCCCAACTTACCATAACTACAAATTTTAGTGTGCAGAGTCAGCTAAATTTTGCAGCGCACTCGACATGCGCTATCAAATTTTGGCATCGTTGCTGGGGAGTGTGGTAGCTTAATTTTCGAATTTGATTTTAATTGGTATTTTGTGAATATATTTGTTTATAAGCCTTCTTTTTGTTACTTGTTAATTTTTTTAATTGTCCATTAGTGTTGGTGCATGGTAGTGACCAGCTCTCCTCGTAGAGAAATTGAGCAACTTGATTCGGAGATCGAGAGAATATTGCGGAGATTGTGTAGGAAAGCAAGGTCAACTTTGGTACACAAATTGGAAGAAGAATCCAAAGACACAATGGCAAATCCGAGAACTCTAAGGGAGTTGGCTGCTCCCAATTTAACTCATAGACCATTATGCATAACATTTCCGAATTTTGCTGAACATGTTACCTTTGAGTTAAAATCTGGATTAATTCATTTATTGCCTAACTTTCATGGCCTTGTAGGTGAGAATGCACATAAGCATCTTAAGGAACTCGATGTGGTGTGTTTGAGCATGAAGTCTCATGGGGTGATGGACGAGCAAATCATGTTAAGGGCCTTCCCGTTCTCGCTCAAGGATGCAGCAAAAGATTGGTTATTTGATTTATCGGTGATTGAGCCAAGTTTACATTATAAATTGGCTGCATTTTCATAACTATTTATGCACTCTTTGACTCCTAATTGATGACTTTTGTGCTTAAATTGGTTCCTTATAACGAGCTCTTGCAATTCACAATTTGTTAGTAAATTGTCACAATTTGATATTAATTTCTCTATAATTTTCCTAAGGACAATTGATACTGCAAAGTTCTATTGTTTATTGTAGG
The DNA here is from genome assembly GCA_027576455.1 of Erythroxylum roigii. Classification (NCBI taxonomy): domain Eukaryota; kingdom Viridiplantae; phylum Streptophyta; class Magnoliopsida; order Malpighiales; family Erythroxylaceae; genus Erythroxylum; species Erythroxylum roigii. The sequence goes on from JANZXV010000003.1 coordinate 8,903,126, forward strand.
AACAAAGGAGTCAACCCATCAGAAAGTCAACAGGTCGTGAGGTCCTTTCCACGCATCGCGACGTGCAAGTCACTTCCATGCATCGCGACACATGTTTATTCGCACGTCGCGACGTACGATCGGATACCCAATTTTAAATGGAAAATTTGCCTCACTGTAGCGACCCGGCCTGAACTCGTCTCTATAAATAATTTCCAAATTAGGTTAAAAAGGGAGGTCAGCCACACGCAGATAACAACACGTACATACGATACTGATAGCAATTTTTCTTGTTTTTGCAGTTCGGCAGCCACCACGGATGGACGATCCTCAACCGTACCGCCTTCATCTTCCATCTCCGATTATCATCATCCATCAACGGATATTTCACAGCCGTTTTCACTGTCAGTCCCTGGAGTCATATCTAACGTCAGATTTCTAGCAGTGATGGACATCGCCGGCGTTATGCATGGCTAGGCTTTCGGGTCCTCTTAGAGATATAGCAATGGTTTGAGTTCACCGTGTGCTTCAAAGGGGAGTAATCATTTATTGTCTTTAAGTTTAATTATATGATTATAAAAACTCCGAGTTGGAGATTACAGTTTTATGATTTATAGTTTAATTGGATGTTGACAATGACTTATGATATGGAGTGATTTATGTTGAACATTGTGCTTCAATATATGAAGTTTCATATATGTCTTTGGTGAATGCATTAATTGTCAATATCTGCCTAGTTGTGTTTGATATAGATGATTGTGTTGATCCAATAGACCACTTGCATACATTTATCCATTTCATACACTAAGGTTTTTAACAAGAATTTAAATAATCGAGTTGATTAATTAAATCCTTGGACTTAAAGAGTTTTTAAGGTTGATCTTTCGAAACTTAGTAGATTTTGCCCCCAAAAATTGAATTTGAACAGTGATAGCCTGCGCCCATTTTCAAGAGGATTTTATCAATTTGATTACAAACTTAGTGTTGGACCAATGGTGGTTGACAAAATAAATTCCTTAATGTTTTGATAATAATAAAATGTATAGAATTGATAAGAAATTTATTGCAGGTGTTTTTAAATTGAAAGAGATCTAGAAGACTTATAAATTATTGAGGAATAAAAAAGGAAACAATATTCAACATAATTGAGGCATTAAAAATGAAGATCATGAGAGATTTGATAGAATATATCCGTTGGAATCACAAGTCAACTTGCTCTTGCTACAAGTCGAGTTATCAAATGGCGGAAGTGAAATAACGTGACACAAGTCAAGGTATAAGAAGATACAAGTCGAGTTATCAAAGAGAGAAGATACAAGTCGACTTATCTTGAACAAGTCGACTTATGGAGTATACAAGTCGATTTACCATACACAAGTCGAGGAATTTCAGAGCAGAGAAGTTTACGAAAAAGTTGTCACAAGTCGACCTACCTTGAACAAGTCGACTTATGGAGATTGACAAGTCGACTTATACATACGACAAGTCGACTTATGATTAAAGTAAACTGTATCTGACGAAGGAAATAGGACATACATGGAAAGTATTAATCAAGCAACGTCTAGCAGATTACTAGCAACGGCTAGTAGATGTTCCAAGGTCCATAAACATCAAAAGGGGCTTCAAATAAAAGTAGTAAGATCAAGGAACAAGAGAAAAAAAGTTTTACGTAGTGAAAAGCATCATACAACTCTCAGATTAGCTTTCTATTGCTCTCACATATTTCAAATCTGTTATTGAGCATCGTTCTTATATTATTATTCTACAATTGTGTTGTGGTTTTGAGTGATTAGGGTTTAGTCACTTGTGAGGAATCAATTGTAAGGTAGCTTGAGCCGGAAATCAAGTAGCGTTGTAAAAGTTCACACTGAACTAAAAAGTGTCAAATACAGTGGTTTGCCAAATCCTAAGTGGGAGCTTAGGTAGAGGACGTAGGTCTTAGCACCGAACCTCTATAAAACCAGTGTTTGATCTTCTTCCCTACTCTTTGCATTTGTCTTTAATTAAAATTGGTTTTGTGTGAATTAACTTCTGATTTTAT
>JANZXV010000003.1:8926838-8941883 GCA_027576455.1 Erythroxylum roigii
TACACATTGATCACATACTTCTTCCCTGATAAAATGATGTGACTATTCTCTTTAAGCTTAAAAGCTCCTTTACAGTCATTTTCGTAATATTTCTCCAATTGAGGCCTATTGCAACAGGACAAGTCATGAACATTTAAGACCTCTTTTGCTACTTCAGTAGAATTAAATTAACAAACAGTACACAATAAGTTGATGTTGCATTAAAATGTCATATCTCTTGGAGAGTTAATAGGCATACTAGACTACGTTGGTATACAGGTAGGCATATTTTTTTTAAAAAGGAATTGTATTAATACTAGCAAAAGCTATAAAAACATCATTACAATGAGCCACTTAATTTGCCTACATATTCAAAATCCTCTAATGGTTACAAAAAAGGAGTACATCAATTGATTGTAGTAAATCAACTTGGCTAAATGTTTGTTGTTTGTTGTTGGCAATAAAAGATGCACGTATAAGCAGATAATCCGACCATTATAATAAAGTAAATGAGTAGTAATTGTCTTCCATTAAGCACCCCAAAAGACAGCCCTTTCTGAATATGTAGAGTTTTTAGTTTTGTCTCAAAGAGGCCCACCATAATTGACTTCCTATTTGCCATACCTTAGATTCATTATGTGGCGCTTCTGGGCAGCGTATCAATCAGACTAATTCCCGATGCTACTTCTCTAAGAATGTCCCCACTCTGCTCTCCCGCTCTTTATGCAGTGCGGGGTTTCCTCAAACCACTGACCTAGGGCGATACCTGGGCGTCCCTCTTCTCCACAACCGGGTAACCCGAAGAACTTATCAGTACATTCTGGACAAGGTTCACCAACGGCTTACAAGTTGGTCAGCCAATCTGCCCTCCTTTGTCGGTCGACTCACTTTGGCGCAATCTGTTTTAGCTGCTATTCCCAGTTACACCATGCAAACGGTCTGCCTGCCTCACCGTCTTTGTGCTGACCTGGACAAGATTACCCGTCAATTTTTGTGGGGCTCGACTAATGGTTCCCGCCGGATTCTTCTAGTCAAATGGGACAACGTCTGTAAACCCAAAGAGCTGGGGGGTCTGGGCATCAAAAAAATGCCCGAAACCAATGATGCCTTCCTGACCAAACTCGGCTGGACCTTGCTTGCGCAGCCTAACTCTCTCTGGGTTCGTGTTCTTTATGCCAAGTATAATTTTACAGCTTCCCCTCTCCCCACCACTCTTGGCCCCTCGGGTGGTTCCATGATCTGGCGAAGTATTCAATCTGTTTGGCACATTGTGCTTCAAGGCACTAAATGGGTGCTTGGTGATGGTGTCCGGACGAGATTCTGGCTGGACCCCTGGGTCGAGGAAGTTGGGCCGCTTATCCAACAGGCCACCGCCCCTATCCTCGTTCCTGATTGTAGCCTTAATTTTCACCATTTTGTGGATGCTGATGGTAATTAGAAATGGGATGCTTTTCAAGGCTACCTCCCGAGGGCGATATGCCGGTTAGTAGCAGGTACTTTTCCCCCGAGGCCTTTCCTGGGTCAGGACAAGTTATGCTGGGGTTTGACTGATTCAGGTCACTTTACTATTACGTCTACTTACTCCTGGCTCATGGACCACGAGGACACAGGGGATCCGAGCATTTGGAAGGCCATCTGGCAATGCTCAGGCCCCCAACGAATTCGTTCCTTCCTTTGGCTCCTCGCGCAGGACAGGCTTCTCACCAATCAACATAGGGTGCATCGCCACCTCACTACTGATGGTTCTTGTTACCACTGCAGTCTTGACGAATCCTCGCAGCATACGGTGCGTGACTGTACCAAAGCCCACCAGGTGTGGAGCTCCTTTCCTCCGCACATTGTTCCCCCTGAGTTCTTCGCAGTGCCTCTCCAGCATTGGCTCGTTTCTAATCTCCACTCCCACAGTCGTGTGCTCGATCGGGAGTGGTCGACTGTTTTTGGCATGAACTGCTAGTTCTTATGGGCTTGGCGTAATGGGGCCCTGTTTGACGAACACTTTATTTGGCCTGCTTCCCCTACTAATGTTATTTTGTCCTTTGCAGATCAGGTCCACCAGTCAATCGCTTGGTTGGGCAGCACGATTCCAGGCCCCTACCCACGCCACCAGCAATTCATTGGCTGGTGTCCACCCCCTCTCGGGTGGGTCAAGTTGAACACCGATGGAGCGTGTACACGCTCTTCCTTCTCGGCTACAACAGGCGGCCTCTTTTGGGACAGTTCAAGCAACTGGCTTGGCGGCTTCGTCCACAATCTCGGATGGTGCTCTCCGGTAGCGGCGGAACTCTGGGAGATGTATACCAAGCTCATGCTTGCTTGGAATCTCAGCTTTCGCAGGATTGAGTTAGAGGCAGATTCGGCAGTGGCTATCCAGCTCATCTCTTCTTCGGCCAGCCGATCCACGGTCCCTAATTCCTTTGTTCAAGGCATTCATGAGTTGTTTACGCGCAATTGGACGGTGGTCCATCGCCACATCTACCGTGAAGGTAATCGCTGTGCAGACTGGTTTGCGAGCTATGCTACGCATTTTGCGCTATGACCTACTTTTTTTGATCATCCACCTATTGGGTGCCATGTTCTTCTTTTCGAGGATTTGTCGGGATTCTGTCTCCTGCGTCTTGTCGTGTAATTGGTTTTTTTTCCTTTTACAAAAAAAATTATCTCGTCATGGATTGTTTGAGAGGGTCATTTAACCCTCTTGTGTTCTATATTAGAATGATCATTTAAGGAGAATACCCTTCTTTTTGGTTTTCCTTCTAGCTGATCTTCTTTTGGGGTTAGGAAAATGCTCATCAAACCTTTCTGCTATCTTAACGACTTTGTCATTCTCTGGTTGTATCAACAATAAATTGCTTGTTGGATATTTTTCTAATAGATCAGGTTCATCTTCTATCTCTTCTTTCATTAATTGTGAATCTAGTGTAGTAATTATAACTTTCTGGTTATTAAGTTCCTGTAGCCGAGAGGTGTGTCTAGATGCTATATTGGGCTTTCCACCTTCTTCAATATCTAAGTGTCTATAACTGAGTTACCCAAATTCTCATTAGCATTAACTTGTATACCTGTAGCCTTATCGTTATCCACTGCAGAAGATTCAACCCCCAATAGCTCACCCTGCCATCCTGTTTGAAAAGTTCTCCTGTGGGGACTCATTTCTTAGTTGAATTATGAGGCTTTCAGGGATATGTTACCTTAACTTCATAATTCATAAGCTCCCCTGTTTCACCTAACTTGATAATTGGTAGAGGATTATGTAGTATAACATTTCCTTCAACCTCCACACATATTTTTGCATACCCAATTCGCTCCATTCTAGTTGTTTGAGCATCCATACAAAGAGGCTTACCTAAATAACTAGCTATATCGCCTCACTTCTTCAGGGCTAGGTCGCCTTGCTATCGCCTATTCAAATCTGAAACTGGGTTGCCACACTATTGTCTCGCTTCTTCTTCAGAGCTGGGCCGCCTCTTGTATCTATTGGGTTTGCCTCTCGCTATTGCCTCTTGCTAGGTCGCCTTTTGTTGGATTGCCACACTACTACTGCCGATGGGTCACAACGCTTTTCACCAAATTGTCCTCTCTTGTGTGAAAATGTTCGTGGTGGCAGGCATATTAGAATCAACATATTGAATAAAAATATATTTCTAATTTTTGTTTCATTCCAAAGATAACACATAAAAGTTATGTGATCCAATATTTTGAAGGTATGAGACATTATTGTTAAAACAAATGTAATGTTTATTTATTGTAAATAAGGTTTAATAGATATGTCAACTAGTCAAAGCATCACCATTGTAATAAAATCACAAGATAAATTTTGATATATTTTTCTTTTCAAATATATTTTGCGGTTAGTATGAATTAAGAAATTGTTAATATGTCAACATTACTTATTACTATTTTTCATGTTAAAAAATGTGATATTTCTTTAACATGATTGGCAATGACAAATATTAATTTAAAATTTTTAACTTTTTTTCACCTTATTCTTTTGTTAATACATAGAAATATTTAGTAAAAAGAAAATAAGTGATCTTATTAAAATAAATATTGATTTAAATTGAATAGCAAGTAGTCTAACACAACCTTTCTATTAGTTAAGAGTAAGACTGTATACACCGGATCTTCTCAAATCTTATATTTAGCGAGATTTTTACTCGGTTATAGTTGTTGTTATTATTGTAGCAAGTAGTCTAATAGGTGAATCTCAATTCGACAAATCAAAGGTCTTCTCGATAGAAACATTCTAACACTCAAATTAATAAATTAAATAATGTTAAATACGGTAAAAAATTATTATGTATACTTCATAAAATTAATTATCAAAATTTATTTTAAGGTATTTCGGTTTTTTTAATTATAGTTGAATTTATAATTTCCTTTAATTAAATTTATTATGTTTTAGTAATTAGACTTATTTGTAGAAATTTAATAAATGTTCTTAATCAAATCTCACTATTCATTAAAATTATATTTAAGTATATANNNNATTACTTTCTTAAACTTTAATATTTTTTTACTTCAGTGAGATGTAAAAATACTTTCTAGTTTAGTTGTAGTTTATAACAAATATTTTATAATTTTCATGAAAAATTTAAGTTACATAAAGTACTGAAGAAATTATTTTTATTTAGTTGATTTAGAAAATAAATAACCTTAAATGATTTGATACGGAAGTATGAACTCAAGCCAAAATGTAATCCAATCCGCATACTCTCTTCATTTTTCATGATAACTGAATCTAACTCTTAACACATTCAGTTATTTTACAACTAAAATAACGAAGAAAACAGAAATAAAACACCAAAGCCCAAAAGCATCATAACTCAACCACGGCTAAGTCAGAGGTTAGTTAAGCTAACCACAGTTGGAAAAGATCAACAGTGCATATCGATGATTGGGAACAAATCAGAAAAAAGGCCTAGGGTTAGGGTAATTATTCGCTGGCAATGGAGCTGAATCCATGGACAAATTTAGTGGATTATGAATTAAATGGAGATGGATTATGTCTCTGATTTCCACCATAGTCAAATGGATCGTCGTCCCAGAAAGAGGCCTAGGTTTGCTTGGGACGTTCCTCAAGCTCACGCTAAGGTATTACTTTCTCTGATGTTTTTGTTCTTCGGTTGATTATTTTGATTTGATTGGGTAATTGATGTACGAAGTCAGGCTTTTTGGTTGTTTTTTGTGGAAAATATTTTTAGGTGAAGATTGTCTGATGAGCACTTTTGTTTAGAATAAAGTTTAGCTCTTTAGCGGCTTGTTGTCTTTACTTTGTCTTTGTTCCGTACGCTTGAGGCTGGATTTTCTGTATTTGTGATGAAAATTGATCTTGATATTTACAGAATCGTCAACAATCTTTCTTATGTAGCTAATTCTAATAGTATGATTCTTGCCAATTTAAGTAGGTTAAGAATAAATGAATAATATCCCCGTTCACTTGAAATATTAACCATTTAATCTTTCCCCGTTAAATGTGTGATTGGTATTTGTAATATGACTTTATAAGGTAGAACACATTTTTGTTTGAGCTGTTCTTTATGCTAGTTATTCTTATCATGGGTCTCAATTTGATGCTAATGTTAGATTTTATGTTATGTTGGGAGTTTTTATTTGATTGGTAGTATAGAATGGATTAGCTTGAAAGTGAATTGTTGAGGAAAAGATGGCTTTTGAATTACTGTTTGTTCGGTGGAAACTAAACAATGCCTATGTGTAGGCGCAGTCAGGATTGTATTGTGGGCAAGGGCTTGGAAACAGAACGAGCATTGCACCATCAAGAATACTTCGAGGAGACCCGCCAAGTTTATATGTAAATGGATTGACTCAAAAAGGCTCTCCCCCGTGGCGAAATGATGACAAAGATGGACATTACATATTTGCACTTGGGGAAAACTTAACTTCTCGCTGTAATTACACTTAATCGCCACTTCATGAGGCTTTGTCAGTTAATCCTTGACTTCTATGTTGTATATGAATTACATCAGTGTAATTGTGGGTCACATTTATAACCATAATGATGCTTTCTCTTCATTGTTTTAATTTCTTTGACTTTCCAAGTCTTTTCTTTAGTAATTGTTTCACATTTAAACCTGAATGACTTTAAAGCATCTTTTTGTTTTTACTTTTGGCAACTGATTTTAATTCAAATAGTTTGCGTTGACCTTGTTTCAAATTACTTCACAAAAGTTGGAATTTCCCACTAAATGAATACTGTTGAACGCTTACCAAAAGAAGTTGAACATCAATCTATTCCTTCTCAAAATTTGCAATTTGAGATTCTTCTATTGTCACTTTCCTACATCATTTCCATGTTTGTTCCCCCTGAAAATTGGAATCATTAACTCTCCTGATTACTAGACTTTCCTCTTACTCACGTTTCTTGTTCTTGCAGATAAGATTCAAAGAAAAATTGGTGAAGGTTAGGCTAACTTTTCCTCTTTATATGTTACTTTGTTTTTCTGACTGGTCCAGTTTAAAATCAATAAGAAAGGACTTTAGTTACTCAAATTGTATAGTGCATCAACTAAATCTTTTCAATCATACAGGCACCTTTGGATAAGTGTTGGAATGTTGGGATAGGGAGACAAGAGAGATGGTTGCTATAAAAGTTGTCCGAAGCATCAAAAAATATCGTGAAGCAGCAATGTTGGAAATTGACGTGCTACAGTTGCTTGGAAAATATGATAGAAATGGCAGTCGGTAAGTATTCCTCCTTTTCATTTTATTATTTCACATAATGACTTCTTTCTATGTCTGCTTTGAGGTACACCATTATTGGTTAAGGCATTTTTTCTTTTCAGCTGTGTTCAACTGCGAAATTGGTTTGATTATCGTAACCATATCTGCATCGTAAGTTAATAACTATTTGTTAGATGTGCTCTCCTCATGTTTGTAGTTAACTTTGGGGTTATGACTTCTTGGTGTAAATTGGCTTATAGGTATTTGAGATGCTTGGACCAAGCTTATATGATTTTCTTAGGAAGAATAACTATCGCGCATTCCCTGTTGATCTTGTTCGTGAACTTGGCAGACAGTTGTTGGAATGCGTAGCATGTGCGCATTTCTCATTCCTACTACATCTAAACCTTTCCAACCCATTTATTTTGGTTTATTGGGTGGCACTGATCCCATAATTCTTACAAAATCTAATTTGTGGTTACGTTCTATATGTTGTAGTCATACATGATTTGCGCCTCATCCATACTGATTTGAAGCCAGAGAACATCCTTTTTGTTTCTCCAGAGTATATAAAAGTGCTGGACTATAAGGTACATGCTCAAGGATGGATGTCTAATCTTGAATTGTACTTCTACTACTACTTTTGGAGTTATGCTCCAACTTTTCATTTGAAACATTTCTTATCATTCACGATTACAGTTTCAAACGCAGTTACCTATTGATGGAATTGCATACAAGAGATTGCCAAAGTCAAGTGCTATTAAAGTTATAGATTTTGGCAGCACAGCTAATGGCGACCAGAATCACAGCTATATTGTTTCTACAAGGCACTACCGAGCTCCTGAGGTTATCCTTGGTATGCAGCACTTTGGCATATAATACCTTTTAGTTGTGATCATGCATATGTCCCTAACAGGTCCAATTCTTATTTCACTTTCCAGGACTTGGGTGGAGTTATCCATGTGATATGTGGAGTGTTGGTTGTATCTTGGTAGAACTCTGCACCGTAAGCTCACATCCTTCAACTTTTCACTTCCTTGGTATCTTGAAACAGTTAAGAAGTCTTATAGTGGTCTTCACAGGGAGAAGCTTTATTTCAGACGCATGAAAACTTGGAGCATTTGGCTATTACCTCAGCTCATGTTGAAAAGAGTAGAGTGAGTGCACTCTTCTTAGCCTATTTAGTATTGTTAGCCCTTAAATTATGTGAAGAAAATTTCAGTAGATCAAACTTCACATTCTACTTTTTGGGTTGGGGGAGTGGGGTTGGTTCAGTCGACATGCTGAGAAGTATGTAAGAAGGGGCATATTGGATTGGCCAGATGGTGCAACCTCTCGGGAAAGCATTAGAGCTGTTATGAAATTACCACGGCTGCAGGTATAGGTTTATTGTGCTTAGATCTTGAAGTTGTATCGCTAGTTAGTTCCTGGTGGCATACTGATGACAAGCATATTCTATGTCAATACTGGCTTTGTTAGTTTGTATGCCAGTTATAAGTCTTCTGTACATTTTTTATATCATTTTCGTTTTCATGTGTTTATGTACTCTTTGCATTCTTGGCAGAATCTAGTAATGCAACATGTTGATCACTCTGCTGGGGATATAATTGATCTGCTGCAAGGTCTTCTTCGGTATGATCCATCTACCCGATTAACTGCTCATGAAGCCCTTAGACACCCCTTTTTTACAAGGGATTATTACAGGAGATTTTAACAAGGTGATTCTATAATATTTGCACTAGAATTGTCTGTTGGTTGACAATTAATCAAGAGTGAAGGAGGGTGATGTGGCTCTTTGGAGTGTTTTCTATTCTTGTATTTTCAGCTTTCCGAGCAAGAGGAGAGGCTGGCCATGATTTCCGGATTTTCTTTTTCTCTGTGAACTTTCTCACACATTAATGAGCCTTTGTAAGTAAACGTGTCATTGGGAGAAGTTTTTCTCCTTGTTCATTTGTTATCCTTTTTAGGAGTTGATCACCATTAAGTTTTTTCTCTGCCTTTCTATAGTATTAGTAAGAGGGAGGGTTGATTTCACAAAAATGTTATCATTCGATATGTATAATTTCATACTTGAAAGTAATGAATCTATGTTTTCCTTAACATGTGATATTAGAGTTTCCATGAAATGACGTCTGCGTCAAAATTCCAGTTGTTAATACAGCAAATTCGCACCGTCAGGTAATGCAAACATTGATTGAAAAGAAGGCTTAATCAACTAATCAGTGGAAACAGTGAAATAATCAAGCGAGTTTAATAATGACTCTAGTGAGATATGATCAGGACAATCCCCAAGATAATTTCTTACAAGTTGGGAACGAATCAAATATAAAGAGTTTCCAGTTACTTCCACGTCAACGTTTTGTTCTACATTTGGTTGCTCGTAGGACACCAGTAGGAGGGTCAGTGACCATGATAGTGCAGTGACCATATAACCAATACGAGTATCGTAGTATACCCAGATTAGATCGTACCCTGAAAACCCCTTTGACCTCAAATGAGATTCCATTCTGATTAACCTGCTGTACAAACAGTTGGCTATACTTTGGAGGAAGTCGAACCTGACTGGTCATCATGTGAATATTGACGAACCTGGACTCACGTTTTGCTGCCGAGAATGGTTCAACATATTGAGTTGCAATAATAGTGTTCCCATAATATAGATCAATGATCAAGGAACTAAAGTCCACCCTCATCTTCTTGTTTGGATTTGTGAAGTTAGCAAGCACCTGGAGATCAGCATTTAGCAGAGAGTTATTGTCGAAGAGAGAGGCAGTGTCGAGGTATGCTACATTGAGAGTGGCACTTGAAATCTCAAACCAGGGATTCCTTGGACGGTAGACAAGATATATTATGAGGACAATAAGACCTCCGAGAAACACTATTATCCAAAATATAGCACAGAAGACGGCGCCAAGCCAATATATGGGTTTGGTTGGTTGTGGGGTTGGCACTCGGGGGACTTCATGTCCCCTGCCACGGTGCTTTGGAGGCTGTGTTGCTCCGGCCACTCCTTGGGCACGACGGGGGTGATCATCTTTTTGCTTTTTTCCTACTCGTGATTCTCTGTCATTTTCTTTTTGATGGTCCCTTGGTGGTAGTATAGGCGCAGAAGGATGGCGATCCCTTTCCTGAATCTCCTGACGTTTTTTTGGAGGTGGCTGTGGGCTTTTTTGCCATGACCATGGACTGTGGTATTGGCCATCCTCCGATCGAGCATGTGGATATTGTTGGCCATGAGGTAGTGGTGCTGGTGTCAACCAAGGGCTACGGTATTGCTCATCTGTGGCTCGTGGGTGGAGAGGCCGACTTACTTGGTCCCCGATCTCTGGCTGTGATACTTCATGTCTTGGCGGAGTTTGAGGAAGTTGGCCATCACGTTGCCGGTGGAGTGGCCCGTAAAAATGGGGGTTGGTTTCAGGGTGGCGAGACATGGATTTGGAGACTAATGGTAAGAAGTGAAGAGAAGTAATAGGTGTGATGATGGAAGTTGAAAGAGTAGGTGTAAGAAGTGGAGAAGAGGATGACTTGATGAGAAGTTCAAGTAGGATTCATGCAAAGGCAAAGAATCAAACACAAGCTAATTAGAGGAGGCAAGTAATCTTTTAATTTTTTCCTTTCTCTCAAGGTTCTTTGCTAAGATAGGCCAGTCTGTACTTGCATGGTCCCAGAAATATGATCACATACCTGACTTATTTGTCTTGAGCTCTACTACATAGTTTGATTGGTTTGTGACGCCAAGAAAATAATTTCAAGATCTCTAATATTGTCCATTGTACTTTCTATATGGCAAATCTCACATTTCCCACTTTGACTGACTTCAGAAGGAAAATGGTTAAAGGGGGAAAGGAAATTTGATATAGTTTTCTTAGTTGATGCCTTTTTCAATTAGGCCAAGTTAATTTATAGTTAGGTTGATGGACTCCCGAAGTCTCAGTAATGCCTTACAAGACTTCAATTGACGTGCGCAACGTCGCATTATTAATTTATTTATATAATAAGACTTAACTACTGAAGACCAGTTCACACATGCCACAAGGATACCAACACGAGAAGACATTGAAGGCAGAATTTCACCTGAATAAAGCATCTTTCAGTCGAGTAAACAAATCAAGGTGTATGTGAACCAAGCGTATCACTAGAAGATTCTTGGATGATGGGGATTTTCTCTTTAATCAAGTCATGGATTTCTCCCAAACGCTTCCAAGTATTTGGTTCTTCATTCTAATGATATGATGAAAGTTCTGCTCCGTCACTCCTTACGTTTTTGTTGAGCTCTGTGAATAGACAATAGCATTCATTTCATCAATTCATCAGACATTAATAGCTCGAGTTAAGATGAACAAAGAAAAGGAAGAAATTACACAACATTAAAATTAAATTCAAGATGTTTTGGGTTAGAAAATCCGTACCTCCCTGTCTCAATTTGAATACTTAGTGTTCCCCAGATGAATTCATCCTATAATACCAAGTCGGATCGGGGAGTCAGACCCTACTTGTTGAAGGCCTAGGCAACATAAAAAGACAACAGTTTAGTGCCTTTCTCATTTTCTGGGTATGTACATCATGATCACAGATCAAAAAGAAATCAAAGAAAATATTAGATAATCTAAAGTAAATAAGACAAATACTATACAACTCGAGCTTTATTTAACATTAGTGCTATCTACCATGCAGAATAGTCTATCTTCAAAGAATATGAATCGTGAAGTCATATAAGAACTTACCTTAACTGAGTAGCCAGTAATTTCCTTAACAACTCTCTGAACTTTTTCGTTCCATATATAATTTCATGGAATCAGTGACGAACAACGTCAAGCTGAGACAATGGAAGCAGAGAGAATTAATAGCCGCTACAAATTCTTGCACAAAAATGAGAAACAATGAATGGATAAATTAAGATATTTCAAAGTTGAGTCCTAGTTACTTTTTGATGTCCGGGCACCTCCTGTTGAATGGAGCGCAGTGATTAGTTCCTTTGAAACAGCTTTATCAAGAGTAAAGCCTTTTTCCATCATTTGATCCCACACTGTACAAGCAACTGAAAGTTTATTTTCTCGAATAAGCCCTCTAATGATCAACTTATACGTTACTTCATCCGGATAAATGCCTCTACTCTGCATTTCTTTGTATAGATACATTGCTTCATCAACTCTTAGCGATTTGCAAAATCCATTTATAAGGGCGTTATAAGAAACAGCATTAGGGGAAATCCCCTGTTTTCCCATCTCGCTAAAAACTTTATAAGCACTCTCAACTTTCATGCTCTTGCATAAATAATCAACGATTGTATTATAAAACATTCGATCAGGCAACAGACGCAATGCTATCATCTGATCATGAAGCTTCTTCACTATGCCAGGACTACCTTCTCTATGAAAAGAAGTTATAAGTATGGTGAACGTCACCACATCTGGATCAATACCCTTCTGCTTCATTTTCTCAAACAGTCTATAAGCCTTTCTGGTACTTCCCTGCTTGCATAATGCACTAATTATAGTATTGTATGAAACAACATCACACAATCCTTTTGTCTCCATCTTTTCCACCATCAATCCATGGGCTTTGTCAATACACTTAACTTTACAAAGTGCCTTCAGAAGCTGGTTGTAACTGTACACGTCAGGTTCTATGCCAATCCTCTCCATCTTATCCACTAACCTCTCTGCGTCTTCCAACATAAGCTCCTGACAATAGTAGTTCAAGAAAACATTGTATGTAACCAAATCCAATTTAGGCCCATGCCTACTCATAAAAGAGGCAAGCGCCTCCGCTTTATCAATCTTGCCTACTTTAAAAAACCCACTAATTAATGCATTATAAACCAATGTACATAATTCAGCTCCTCTATCACGCATTATATTAACTACAAGTTCATAAGCCAAATCTACCATCCCTCCTCCACACAACCCAACTACAAGTGCTGCACAGGCCTTGTTATCCGGTTTCAAGCCTTTGTGAATCATATCATGCCAAAATTGTACTGCAGTATCAAATTTATTTAGTTTGCACATATTGTCAATAATAATAGTGTACGATACAACATCAGGTTCTCTTCCTCTCTGAACCATTCTCTTAAACATCTCCATTGCTGATTCTAACCTTCCCTCACTGAACAGAAGATACAAGCAATCATTGAAAGCCCATATGTCCGGCACGCAATTCAGTCTCTCCATATCACGCAACAATTCATCAATGAGTGCAAAGTCCTTAACTTGACACAGCCCAGAAATGAACCGAGAGTAAGTGAACGGAGATAGCGAAAACCCACCCAAACCCATCTCAGAATATCGCTGGTAGGCTAATTCGAATTGAGATTGTCGAACCAAAACACCGATAAATCGGTTATAGTCCACGCCGAAAACGCGACATTGTGACTGAGTCATTTCGTCGAATACTTGGATTGCGTTCTCAAGGAGGCCTGTTTTAACATAGAAAGCAATGCGAGCGCGATATATGAGGCGTTGTGCGCCCAAAGATTGAATCATATCAGGGAGATAGGCATAGCAAGTGATTGGATAGTAACGTCATGGAGAAGTCAAAGCAGGAATGTAGTGAGAATCATGGAGAAAGAAACCGAAAAAATTAACAGTGTATATACTTGCTATAAAAGAAGCTTACAACGAAGTATAAAGGTTTAGAGAGAAGATAGCAGGTAGCCTGAAACTATCAAACTGGTTTTGGCAATGGAGAAAATGCATAGAAAAGAATAGAAAAGCAGCAGAAAGCCGAAACTACTGGTCGAAGGGAGGCGAAGATGGGGGCCCAAAATATAAACTTCAGTCATTGAGAAGTTCTTTTGGGCTCCAATAGATGCATTTAGGCCTCTTGATGGACAACGCGAGTCTGTTTTTTTCTTCTTTATGCAAATGTTTTATAAAACAAGTGATATTATACTAGATTGTAAAATTGAAGATATCCTATGTGGTGATAAAAATAAAGTAATATGATTTGACGATTGTTTTAGGTGTAAAGGTGTAGTCAAAGGTAATCGCAATGGTTCTTTCACCTAGAGCGGGAGTAGATTTACTCATTAGAGTTGCATTTTTAATGATATGGATGTGCACTTCTTTGCTCATTTTGTCTACGATTTATGAGGTTTTTAAGAATTCATTGATAGGCATACTAATGGAACCACTTAGGCTCAGTAATGCTTTCTTGATGCTCAAATTTGTTTTCTCTCTGGATTGATAATTTAAAGATCGAAAAAAATCCCTTTTTTTGTTGGTTTTTTTTTGGGTAAAAGTCAACTGGTAATTTAAGATAATTATGATGTCATAATCCAAAATGAAAAATTGGCTATGGAGATTTTGTGCGATTAGAAGTTCATATAGATGCAAAGGGGTAAAAGAGGCTGTTTGAGCTCTCACTTCATACTAAAACAACTAGGAACCCTCTTGCTTTACACATAAACCTCGTAATTGGCTAAACATCTTTTTTTTAATTAAAAGGAAATACATCTGAAACACTAGACAACTAAATGTGGAAAAGAGATTCCAACAATATCCTCTACAAGGATCTTAACACAACCCATAGGAAGGGTTTGAAAGGTAGTGATGTCGATCCCAAAAGAACAGGCATAGTTAGCAAGCCAATCCGCAAGTCGATTCCTTTCCCTGTACACATGGCGAGTCTTGACTATCCAATCTTCAACAAGCAAATTTTGAATACCTTAAACCAGGAACTGTAAAAATTTTGACTATATGTAGAAGAGGGGAGAATGTTGATGATGACCCACAAATCCACTTTGAACTCCACTCTTCTATACCCAAGATCTCAGGCAAGATGTAAATAAGAAAACACACCCCATAGTTCAACACAATTTAATATGCACTACCCAATATTTTGGGCAAAACCTGATAGAATTTTGTCGTTAATTTTGTGGATTATCATAATAAACATAATTTTTGTACAAACACCGATTAATTTGAAGTCAAGGTAATCGGGCTTGTTAATTCTCTCTTTAACGTGTCATTGGGCCTGTGTTCATTGGCTTGTTATGATGGGTAGGCTTAGCCTATATTTTGCAATGCACATGAGGCCCTACTGCTAGCCGACCTTAAATACGGTCGCTCCATTAAGAACTGTGCGGGTTTTCTAATGAGGTTTGGAATAGCAGTAATCTCTGTTTTCAAACCCGGACCGGACCGGCCGGTCCGACCGGTTCGACCGGTGACCGGTCAGCTATCCGGTCTGGTTAACCCCTCAAAACCAGTCTTTAATTGGACCAGTTTAAACCGGTAAAAACCGGTAAATTGACCGGTTCGACCGGTACTGATCGAACCGGTTCAACCACTGGTTCAATGACACAAGTTTAAAAAAAATCCCTCATTCCTCTACGGCTTAACCTAATCGACTAATCCTTTGAGAAAGGGTTTCGACATTTCCAAA
>JANZXV010000003.1:8947167-8959086 GCA_027576455.1 Erythroxylum roigii
CTATACGGTGCTCTGGATATAGGAGCAGTACCAGGCATGACTTCAATAGATAACTCCACTTCTCTTTCTGGAGGGAGTCCAGGCAGTTCCTCAGGAAAAACATCTGGAAACTCATTCACTATAGGAATATCAAGTAGTTTATCCTTGCCACCCTCCTTCTGGGAATCAAGTACAAAAGCTAGATAAGCTTCACACCCTTTCCAGAGAAGCTTTTGAGCTTACACAATAGATACTACATTAGTTAGAGAACTATTTCAATTACCATGAAATACAATCTCAGGCTGGTCGGGCCTCCTCAATAGAATTGTCTTGGCCTTACAGTCAATTATTGCCTGATGCTTGGATAACCAATCCATACCCAGAATCAGATCAAATTCGTGGAATAACAATTTAATCAGGTCTGTTGCATACTCACTTTCTTGAATCTTAACTGGACAATTGCTAACCACCTGATTCACCAATACACTACTACCCATAGGACTGGTTACATGCATGTCATATTCTAACTGACCTATAAGCATCTCCTTATCAAACATTTCTCTAGCACAAATATATGAATGTGATGATCCAGGATCGATTAATGCATACTTTTCAGAATCAAAGAGAGAAACCATACCAGCAATGACATCTCGTGCATCCTGATCCTCACGAGCTTTCAGTGCATAAGCTCGAGACGAAGCAGAAGGCACAGCTAGTCGATTCACAGTTTCTGAGTGAGAACTCGAATTAGCTCTGCTCTGATTATATCCTCCTCGGCCTCTTCCTCTTCCTCGACCTCTGTTCCCAGATGATGCATGAGAAACCTCTCCACTAGCTTGTGCTATCCCAGACTGTCTCAGAGGGTAATTTGAAATCATATGTTCTGTACTGCCATAACAAAAACATGCACCTGTAGCTCTCCAACAGACACCCCAATGGTGAATAGAGCAGTGTGGGCACTCTGGGGCACCAGAACCTCCACCCCCAGAGGAACCTCTACTAGAGACAGTCGATGTAGGAACGTTTTGTTGCCTTCCCCTAGTCACAGATCTCTGAGCAACTTTTGGTGCAAAAGAAGTACCTTCCCGACTTCGTTTCCCCAAAG
This sequence comes from Erythroxylum roigii, assembly GCA_027576455.1. Lineage (NCBI taxonomy): Eukaryota > Viridiplantae > Streptophyta > Magnoliopsida > Malpighiales > Erythroxylaceae > Erythroxylum > Erythroxylum roigii. The sequence continues at coordinate 8,948,252 of JANZXV010000003.1, forward strand.
ACTGGCCTCCTCTAATAAAGTCTCTTCTCTGACTTCTTTCTTTCCTAATCGTCTCTTGTCTTTCTACTTTTATTGCAGCTTGTACCAATTGATGGTAAGTAACTTGTTGTAACAGAGTAAACGCTGCCAGATGCTTCTTAATCGAATCATGCAATTCCTTCTCGAATTGATGGCATCAGAACTCTTCAGTCAGTACAGATTCAGGGGCATACTTACTGAGCCGATTAAATTCTCGGTCGTACTCAGCAACTGATAAACTCCTCTGCTTTAGATTCAGAAATTGCTTCCACCTATCCTTTCTGTAAGCTTCCGTCACATACTTAGTTTTAAATTCTTGGGCAAAGAATTCCCAAGTCAGAGGCACCGGTAGCTGAGGACTCCTTAGAACAAACTTCCACCATTCATAAGCTGCTCCCTGTAGAAGGGAGACAACACAGTGTACCATCTGCTCTGCCGGACAAGAAATCTCATCTAGTACCCTTTTCACCTTCTCAATCCAGAACTCGGCCCCTTCAGATTCCTCCTGAGATTTCCCAGAAAATTCTTCTGCCCCATACTTCCTCAGCTGATCAATCGGAACCTTAGGTGTTGTCATTCGATGCAGCAAGGTCATCATATCCTGGGACAGCTTAATCAACGCTTCTCCCTGAGCTGGAGAAGGAGGTGGAACCTCAGCTTCACCTCGATTGACCCTTGACGGTCCAGGTATTTCTGAACGAGTTTGCTCCGGGTGATTACTCTCAGCAACTTCATCAACAAATTCGTGAGATCCTTCCATCGTAATTTCTAGAGACAAAACATGGGATACCGCATTAGGCCAAAACACAACTTAGACACTCAACTAAAAACAATAGGAAAGCATTGATTAAACCAGAACCGCCTAAACCACACTCTGATACCAAAAGATGTAACACCCAAATACCCCCTGGGAGGATATCTGGATGCCACATGATACAGGACAACAAATCAAAACGTTTCTCACATGCAGTTTTTAACATCTCACACATACATATAATACAAATCGTAAATTTCAGAAACAAAAATCTAAAGTTATATACAAGCCCAAACAAACTCAACAAAATATATTAAGACAAAACTCAGACTCCTTTGGCCAATGCAATTGACTTGTCCAAGTCTTTACTCTTTGTTCTGAACCTACATGGGGCAAATCCATCGTGCTAAGCATATAGCTTAGTGAGTAATAACTAATCTAAACATGAAGTAACAATTTATCATACAGAAATAATAGCATAAGTATGCATTAAGAGATTATCTAACATTAAATCAGACATAACGCATTTCATAACAGCCTTTTATACTTATCAGAACTGAATATCACAAGAGGGTATAAACCCGTCAGAATCATAATACAGTTTTTGTCAAACATATATCAGGACTGCAAATCCATTTACAGAGGCAGGTAACGGGACTTATACAGGAGAGACCGAAGTCTCGACACTGACGTGTCTAGGAGAGACCGAAGTCTCGACGTCAAAATGTCACAGGAGCAACTGCAGACCTTTCTAGGCATGCCTATTTACCCACAACTAGGACTTAACAGTTTTAAAAATAAAACAAGGTCGTTACAGACATTTCATATGCAAGCAAATAGCACTTCCAATTCATTCCCGAATATTGATCTCCTCGGACAATTTAAGTCCAGAATTCATAAACAAATCGCAAGCAGCATAAAAATATTGGAAGCGGAAACAAATCAAATTAAATCAATCCTAGGAAACCATCTAGGTTGACTCACAAAATTTATCATCTAAATTACTTACCTAAATCGCTCTTACTGTTTATTGCCTCGAAGTCCCAGCAATATCTGGAAGTTGTCGTTCCTCTATAACAGTTAACACGAATACACATCACTATTATGCATGATTCAAAATTCTCTAATGTATAATGAATATGTATAATGCATGTTCTTGACAAATTTCGGGATTAATCCTTAATTCTTAATTTTATTCCATACTTCACAACTCAAATTTATTTAATCCCTAATTGTCAATTAAATATGAAAATTCACAAATTCACATGGAGAGGTAGAAAATTTTCTTATGAATTCGATAATTCAAGAATCAGGTCATTCGGAGGTCGGATGACAAAGATAGAGTCAAAAGAGTGGAAGAATTAAAATTTAAACAAAATCGCATCACAGCAGAACAGGCTCGCGACAGCGAGCTAGCTCTCGATCGCGACCTGGCTCACGGTCGCGAGCAAGGAGGAGGAATGGACGGCTCGCGATCGCGAATTCTCGGGATCGCGAGTCTCACAGAGGCAGGACTGAGTCGCACTGGCGACAGCTCGCGACTGCGAGCCGCTTAAAAATGCCTTCTCGTAATCGCGATAGTCTCGCGATCGCGATTTTCGTCTTCTAAAGGCCTGCTCGAGTTTCAGACGGAAGTGGCCATCTCGCGATCGCGAGTTTCATCTTCTTCACTTTATTGTCGCGATTCTGTAACTTTTTCCTCAATTTTCTTTAACTTCTTCACTTTAAAACTAACCTATTCAGCATTTCTAACCTATCATAATCATCATAAACAACTTTATATCACAAAACCAACATTCCATCTCTCTCTCTCTATACGGTATACTTTCAAAATTCATATTTTTATCCCTCTTTCTTGGTTTTCCATCACAACAGTCCACGATATCTATCATTTTTCTCCATAAACCACTACATCTCATTATGCTCTATATTTCCGTAAGCTTTAACCTCACACGATAATTCACGTATGTACAGAAATTTTACAGTGAGTTCATCGAGTATTTGTTTTTCTCCATAATATTGCACTCTTCCAATACAACTTTAGTGACTCTTCTAACTCCCACGTACATTTAGTTCAGTCAAAACTTGTCAAAAACATTCATGCTTATTAATAAGAAAGAACAAAGCATCACCGAAACTACTAGTCTAAAACTCATGCATGCATATATATAATTACACCTATAAAATATCATTCAGTTACTTACTTGTTTCAGCTTGTATTTCCAGTAAGTTTGTTACTCGGTGAAGAAGAAGAACAATGAAGAACATAAACTACAGAGACAATTTTTAATACTAAACATCAGACTATGTGTATATCATGCATGTCATTCACGCGTCTTCACATTTTCAAGTCATTTGTCACTCATATCAGACTACCACATGTCACCTTGCATGCGAACCTCTTGTCACAATGTAATTAGTCCATTATTATTATTATTATTATTAAATCTAAAAATACCTAACATTTTCAGAAAAATTTCTAAAATTCACCAAAAATTTTGAAATAATACTATGATTCTCCAAATAAATTTTCAACTCAAAAATAATTCACCAAATATTTCTAAAATACTCAAAATGTACAAAATTTGCCAAATCATATTTAATACATTCCAAATAAATCCAAAATTTTCAGTTATAAACCAATTTACCCGGAAAATGTCATGAATGCATTACCAAAATGCTTATGCACAAATAAGCAAATATGCAAAGCATAAAACGTACTAAATTTCCTTAATATCCTAACCCCTAATATAGGGCGTTACAAATACTGATTTTAATAAACCTCCAAACATAACCGAACTTCATACGACATACAAGATAGATACACATCGTGCAAGGCATATCATTTTATTAACACAGGAAGTTCATATGGGAAGTTCATACACCCAACAAATAAACCAAGACCAACAAACCCGTCGTATAAAACATAATCGCTTACCTCAACCGAAGCGCAGAACGATCTTCTTCAGGTACGTCAACGAAACTGCTGATGACGGATATAACACTGATACAAATGCAGTTTCAATTGTGGTTCAATGCATTGTTGACATTAACTCTCCATATACATTAATGAATGTCAATTGAATACCTGCGAAAGCTTCGCTTCAATTACCTTCAAAGTATAAATACTGAGGACAAATGAGTAACTGCATCCAACAACAAAAAAGTTCACACTTTAGATAACAACAAAATGTTTGTTATCCTCAATAAATTGCCTAATCATAAGATCACAAGTTAATACTAAGGATCTTTTGTTGTAATTACACAACGGATGTCACAATTAACGAAGACTCTATTGAAAATTCTGCAGAATTTCTCCTATCAAATGGACATCTCCCTTTTGAAATCAGGGTCTCCCTGCATGTAGAAAAACACTTCTATATCAACTCATAACCACAACTCAAATCGGGTCTCCAAACTACATGTCTACACTCAAATCAATCCATTAATAAGGACATTAAAGGTGGGCTATTAACCTCCACAAATTGATGTTCATTAGATAAAGAGATAGAGTCACCAAATAGTGCATTGGATATTTTTCATTACAAGGATACGTTTTATATAGTCAAGGAATCCATTACAAAATAATTTAAGTTTTTGAAACAAGATATGAGAATATTATACTAGAGTCAAAACAATGCCGTAGTAACTTCAACTCACTTGTAGGCCTCAATATATGCAAGTCAAGGGTAAAAACTTAAAAAATGCAATTAGTATGTTAAACACCTACAGTACACAATTTAGATGGATTAATCACCAACTTTAATACTTTCCTTCACAATGATTTATAAGAAAATCATAGCAAGAAATAAGTCTAAAATCACTAAAAGAGTTAGCATTATATGTTTTCAAAACCAAAAAAATGAAGGTCTTATCGATAGCTTTAAAAAGCTTACTAGACTAAATATTTCCAAAATTTCCCTTTTAACCATTTCTTTAATTTCAGACCATGCCTTTTGATAAAAGTTCCCATTTTATCAATTTGGTCCAAGGGATTTTTTAGCTTGTAATTTAAAGACTACTTGTTTAATTTCCATTTCTTAAAAAGGTGAAACTAGGAATTGGTTCACTTCACTTGAGAACTGGTTTGAAATGAATGATCTCAGCTAGGGCTGTGCATTATTTGGGCCGGCCCGATTACCCGGCCCGGCCCGAATTAATTCGGGTAAGGATTTGTCAAAATTCGGGTTAGTCGGGTTTTTTCGGGTTATACCCGAAATGTGTTCGGGTTTGTTCGGGTAACTCCGAAAATAATTCGGGTTACCCGAATAACCCGAATAACCCAAATAATTTAACCCCTATCTGGCTCTCTCCCCCCGTCTCCCGAATTAGGTTCCCAAATTTCTGAAAAATCAAATCCTCTTCCAGTCTTCCCTTCCTCGCACACGCACGCAGCCACGCACTATCGTCTTCTCTTCGACTACTCCAGTCCTCCTCTCGCACACGCACGCTGCTCGCAGCCTCGCACTATCGTCTTCTCTTCGACTTCTCTTCCTCGCACACGCACGCAGGGTCTTCTCTTCGACTTCTCTTCGACTACTCCAGTCCTGCTCGCACACGCACGATGCTCGCACACGCACGCTGCTCGCACTATCGTCTCCCGAATTAGGTTCCCAAATTTCTCTAACTTCTTGTTCTTCTCTGTTCTCTCAACGCTTGCGATTGCTAGGGTTTTCTTTTGGGTATTTTTCTTCTAACTTCTGTTTTCTCATTTCTCAGTTCTCTGTTCTCGCATCTGTGCCTTGCTCCGTAAAAGCCAAACATCATACTGATCGCAGTCCGCAAACATCAGTTCTCTGTTCTCGCAAACATCCAAGAAACAGATCAACCTGAGGTATGTTTACTGATCACCTCACTTCTGTGTAAATTGTGGATGCTAACTTATCAATAACTTGTCGTTTTATGTGATAGATCAATTTTGGAAACTTAAGCAATTCTTAGTCCACCATTCGTGCCACTTTCTGTTCTCTTTGGTTTTCAGATTGTCTCATAGCAATAATTGTCACAGATGCTAAAACTGTAAACTTGATGGTTTTTCTTATGCGAGTTGTCTTTTATAAATGTGGGCAGTTGGAAATATGTGAAGACAACCTTCTGAACCTTTTCAGTATATAGCTTCGCATGACAACTATTGTTCAAGCTAGAAGCCTAGAACTGCCTGAATCCCCCTGATAGTTCTTGATTACATTTTAGCAATGCATAGTTTTGATTTAACAATAATCTATGATTCTAATTTTGGTTTTCAAAGGAATAAGCTTTAGTTGGATTTGCAAAAACATACAATTGAGAACTCAGTCCCCCTTGGCTTTTTATGGTAGAGTTTAATTGTTCCCTAAGCTTAACAGAAGTTAAGGATTTACTGAAGTAGTCAACAGATGGTGTAATAGGATATAAAAGGGTTTAAATCCTATCATCCCGGAGTTTCCCTTCTATTGGAACATGTTCTTACAATCTTTGTCTACTTTTATTCTATTGGAACATGTTCTTATATTGTAACTATACTATTTGCATCTTTTACATGACATGTGCAAAATTTTCTTTGATATGTATGAATTCCATATAATCTTCTGGTTTGTTACCATCATGTTTGATTGGAGCACAAGCTTAATGACAAGGACACTTAAATTCCAATTCCTACATGTTCAGGTATTATTGCCTGAATCAGAAACATGTCATTGACAATTCATATGCTTTACCTCCCTAGTTCTTGTCTTCTTGAAGTGTATAAATATCTCCCTAGTTTTTGGATTCCGATCTTGAATGTTGGGTTTGTTTTTTCTTGTTTTTAGATGGAACAAGAAGCATCAAATAATCCAATAATTCCAATCAACGTCCAGCCTCCGAATGAAGAGGCTAGAGAGGCCTCTGGAAAAGAGATGCCTCCACAAGCAACAAAGCGAAAGGTTATGACAAAAAGATCCGAGGTATGGCATCATTTTACTGCATTTGTGGCTGAAGATGGAAGTAGAAAAGGTAGATGCAATTATTGTGGTAAAGAGTATGCTGCCAATTCAAAAAGTATAAGTACTCATCCACTTAATTATCACATGAATCATTGCACAATGAGCCCCTGCTTAGATCCTAATCAACGTGAAGTTAATGTAGTTAAAGGTGAGGGGGTAGTCAAAATATTATGTCTTTTCACCCCACTATCTCTTTGATCAAGTGAAACTTCTTGAGTACATGTTTGGACCGTTGATGAGACTAGGGTTCCTTTGCTTGCGCAATAACATCGTTGTTGTGACAATATAATACTATGGGCTCAACAATGTTAGGAGCCACTCCAAGTTTAATGATGAACTTCTTGATCCAAACTGCTTCCTTTGCCGCCTCTGATGCTGAAATGTACGATGGTCTTTGAATCTGCGATGGTTGGTTGTTTAGAACTCTTCCAACTAACCGCACCATTATAAAGAGTAAAAATATACCCTGACTGTGATCTACTATCGTCTTAATCAGATTGGAAACTAGCATCCGAATGAACTTGAACTCTAAGCTCAGTTCTTCCATAGACCAGAAAAAAATCTTTAGTCCTTCTTAAGTACTTCAAGATGTTTTTTACATCCATCCAGTGACCCTCATTGAGATTAGCTTGATATCTGCTTGTTATGCTCAAAGCATAAGCAACATCTGGTCTAATACATAGCATCACATACATAATTGATCCAATTGCCAAAGCATATAGAATACAATCCATTTTATCTCTCTCCTTTTATGTCTGTGGACACAGACTCTATGAGAGAGAAATCCCATGTGATATGGGTAAGAATCCCCTTTTGGAATTCTCCATGCTAAACCTCTTTAGCACTTTATCTATGTACATGGATTGAGATAAGCCAAGCAACCTTTTTTTTATCTATCTCAATAGATCTTTATACTTATTATATAATCTGCTTCTCCTATATCCATCATGGAAAAGTTTTTAGATAAGCATATCTTAATAGACTGGAGCATTGAATTTCATTTCCAATAAGCAATATGTCATCCACATAAAGCACTAAGAAAATGACTACACTCACACTTATCTTCTTGTAAACATAAGGTTCATCAATATAAAATCAAACTCTTTGATTGTTTCATCAAAACGATGTTCCAACTCCGCAAAGCTTGCTTAAGTCCATAAATAGACCTTTGCAACTTACATACTTGATCAGGAAATTCTTTGGATTCAAAACCCTCAGGATTTGTCATATGCACATCCCCTTGCAAATTTTCATTAAGAAATGTTGTTTTGACATCCATTTGCCAAATTTCATAATCATGGTATGCTGCTATAGCCAATAAAATCCTTATGGATTTAAGCATTGCTACTGGCGAAAAGTTTCATCAAAATCAACTCCATGTTTTTGTCTATAATCTTTTGCTACCTACCTTGCTTTGTACGTATGTACATTTCCATTAATGTCAGTTTTTCTCTTAAAAATCCATTTACACCCAATAGTAACTATGCTTTAAGGTGCATCCACCAAAATCCATACTTGGTTAGTATACATGGATTCCATTTCAGATTTTATGGCTTTTTGTCATTTTAAAGAATCAAGATCTGACATCGCTTCTTTAAAAGTAGTAGGCTCATTAGGTATGAGTGAAAAGTTATCCTTTTCATGCTTAATATGTAGATCTAATCTAGTGGGAGAACAACATATCCTACTAGTTCGTCGCGGACTATATGTCTTTTGAATTCTCAGTTATACATCATATGTATCAACTTGAGGTTCTTGTTCTATGTCGATGTGAATTTGTGATTCTTGAACTTCTCTAAGTTCAACCTCACTCCCACTACTTTCTTTGAGAATAAATTTTCTTTCTAAGAATGTAGCATGTCTTGAGACAAACACCTTTTGCTCAATAAGATGATAGAATTGATAACCAAAACTTTATTTCAGATACCCCATAAATTTGCATTTATCTGATTTAACTTGAAACTTATCAGATATAGCACGCTTCACATAAGCTTCACATCCCCAAACCTTTAAGTGTGATAATCTAGGTCTTCTGCCAGTCTATATCTCATATAGTATCTTATCAACTGATTTAGATGGAACTCTATTTAGAATATATATTGCGGTTTCAATTGCGTATCCCCAAAAGATATAGGAAGGACTGCATGACTCATCATGGAATGTACCATGTCTAATAGTGTAAGATTTCTCCTCTCAGAAACTCCATTATGTTTTAAGTTACAGGAGGAGACCATTGTGAGAGAATCTCATTCTCTTTTAAGTAACCAAGAAACTTGTGGTCTAAGTATTCACCACCTCGATCTGATCTAAGTGTCTTAATACTTTTTCCAGTTTGTTTCTCTACCTCTAGTTTAAATTCTTTAAACTTTTCAAATGATTCAGACTTTTGTTTCATCAAGTACACATAACCATATCTAGAACGGTCATCTGTGAATGTAATGAAATATAAGTATCCACCTTTAGCATTTGTGGACATAGGTCCACATACATCTGAATGTATTAATTCTAATAACTCACTAGCACGTTGTCCCTTTCCTTTAAAAGGTAATTTGGTCATCTTTTCCAATAAACAAGATTCACAAATTTCATATGATTCATAATCAAAAGGATCGAAATATTCTTCTTTATGCAATTTTGTTATTCTAGTTTCATTGATATGACATAGCCTACAATGCTATAAATAAGATGGAGTTTAGTTACTTAATTTACTTTTCTTACTATTTATGTTAAGAATTGGCCTTTCTAGATCGAATTCGTACAAACCATTTGTAAGCAATCTAGATCCATAATAAACATCATCTTTATAAAAGGAACAACTATTATTCTTAATCATAAAGACAAATCCATTCAAATCTAAATAAGAAATAGAAATGGTGTTTCTTGTAATAACAGGAACATAATAACAATTATCAAGTTCTAATATAAGGCTAGAAGGCAAAGCTAAACTACAAGTCCCTACAACTAATACAACAACTCTTGCTCCATTGCCAACTCCAGGTCCACTTCACTTTTCTTCAATGATCTATTCTTTGTTAACATCTACACGTTATTACACAAGTGAGAACCACAACCAGTATCTAATACCTAAGAATGTGGAACAGAAGTAGAAAGATTGATCTCAATCACAAACATACCTAAAGAGACAACTTCCTTAAGCCTTTTATCTTTCAGGCTAGTAAGATAAGATTTGCAGTTCCTCTTTCAATATCCATTGACTTTGCAATAAAAATATGTGCCCTTGTCATTTCTCTTCTTCTTGACACCTCCTTTGGCTTTTACTACATTAGTAGAAGCCTTCTATTTCTTGTTATTATTCTTCTTAAAGCCCTTTTTCTTGCTTTTAGAAGAATTAAAAACAAGTATAGAACTGGGTTCCTTCTTAAGGCACCCTTCTGCAGTTTTAAGCATGTTCAACAGTTTAGGCAGTGTCATGTCCTTTTGATTCATATTGAAGTTCATGACGAACTATGAAAAGTTCAAACTCAAAGACTGCAGCACCAAATTAACACTTAAGTCGTGATTCATGACAAATCCTAATTGGGCCAATTTTTCAATATACCCAATTATCTTCAGCACATGAGCGTTGGCTGAAGATCCTTCTGTCATCTTGCATTGAAATAGTGCCTTCGAGATTTGATATCTCTCCACCCTACTTTGTGCACCAAATAACTCCTTAAGATACAGTATCATAGTAAATGCATTTATGTTCTCATGCTGCCTCTAACATAGTATCATAGTAAGTGCATCTATGTTCTCATGCTGCCTCTGACATTTAGGAGACATGCAAGCTAACATCACACATGTAGCTTGTTCAACGTCATCAATATAACGTTGATATTTCTCCCAATCTTCATCAGTAGCATCTGAATAAAGTTTAAATGGAGTAGGAGTATCAAGAATATATAATTTCTTCTTTTGCCTAAGAACTATTCTTAAGTTTCGCAGCAGTCCAAAAAGTTGGGTCCTAGCATCCAAGATGCTCCTTAATGTTAGGTTGGTATTCATCTTCAAATTCAATAATCGAAAACATAAAAGGAGCATATATTAGTTTATATCCAAAAATCAAATAAAATAAGGACTTTAAAATTATTTGATTACTC
>JANZXV010000003.1:8982608-8996510 GCA_027576455.1 Erythroxylum roigii
TAATTATTAAAAACATAATAGTAATATTATTTACACACTCTTCCATTTCGACTTCAACTTAAAATAATAAGCCACTTCAATGTAATTCACAAACAAATATATTCAATATAAATAAGGCTATGTATACATTAAATTCATCTAACTTACAAATACATTTTACTGTTTAGTTCTTTATCGTAAAGAACAGGCTTCAACGTGAAGACAATAAAATAATGTAGTTCTGTATCAATAGGAAGATACGTGAAGAAATAACAGGTTTCTCTTTGCAGTGGGTTGATTTGCATCATGAATAATAATTGGAGGGACTCTATCATCAGTTTTGGTTTCAAAGCATGCAACTTCTAGATGTGATTCATTGGTACTTGTTCGCTCGTCATAAATGTTAAGCCTGGTGACTTTACCATAGCAACGCATGGAATGTTGTTGATATAAAGCCATTTGATCACATAAAAACAGATGCAACAAGTGCGAAGGCATTTAGAATTATTCAAGTCAATGATCTGAACGCATATTTCTTTCAATTAATCACAATCCATATTCAAGTCCCCTATTTCTTCTGAAGGATAGTCTTCTTGAATAACTTCCCTTTTCTGAGAAGTGTTTATATTGTCAGGAAATTGGAAACAAAATCTCTGCCACATCTAAAGCATGATTCCATGGTAAAGATGGCTTTTTAGGAAGAATACCAATACTGAAAAAACTGCTTGAAAGGGATTTCAATGACTGACCAGTGACTATAAGATCAATGATCAGAAATGATGTGATGCAGGCGCCAGTAAGTTAAACAAATCAGCAGATTTAATTCACAAGAAGGAAGTATTGGTGACAGAGAAACAGTATGAAGCCAAAATGTTTCGAAGTTGGATCATTAAAGATGTTAGAAGGCTAAGGTTGAATGGTGAAACATAAAGTACCGCTTGAAACCACACTATACAAAACTTCCGCTATCAAAATCCCTTAGAGCCAAGATTCTGTACCTTCTTGAGGTTCAGAAAATCAGTGGGATTCAAAAAATTTGAGCTCAAGGTTGATGATTTTTCATAATGCATATGATGTCTCAGATTTGACTTTGCGCTCTTAATAAAGCAATTGTTGGACCTAGTGCACTACTTGCCTTGTAGGATCGCAACTTCCTGCCTGAGCTCTCGGCTCTCTTCCAGTTATCATCCAGAGAGAGTTCCGATTTCTTTGCACTCAAAACTTGTTTAATTTCTTCCCAAGGGTTTAATTTTTCACTTTCTGGGGAAGAAAAAGGTAAATATAAGCAGTTGGAACTCAATAGATTAAGATGAGATTGTCTTTCAACACTTTACTTGGGTAGGATATACCTTGGGGAGAAGCACGAGCTTCAATTTGAGAGTTGGCTTCAAAACCTGTTCCAGCACCTGGATTGCTGACGGTGATTTCAGAGTCAACTGGTTTTGTTGAGTTTAGGTCATTAATCCAGACAGCACGTACTTCAAGAAGTGATTGAAAATCTATCTGAAGAAGTTCATTTGTCAAATATCAAAGTTAGAGAAACGTATTGCCAGAAAAAAACGTTGAACACAGAGGCTTAAATCAATGTCTGACAAAAAATAATTAGATGTGGAAAACAATTAAGTCAAGCCTGATCTATTAGCCTCTGCATTCCTAAACCCATCCTAACAGAACCTGGAATTCAATCACTAAATAACACAACCTTTTATGAGAATGTTCCTACCTTGATATAAATTCAAAACCAGCTAATTGATATCATTATTGTTGGTTTTGCAAACCACTTTCTCTAATTCGTTCATCACAACTACAGCCCTTAAGACTCACAAGTGAAGCACTCATCAATTTATGGAAGGTAATTAGATATGCTACCGGTGCCGCATACCTCTAAAGAGCCATCTTCAGCATAAATGGAAGTTTCTGGCAACATATCAGATGCATCATCATCTATCTTTTTCTCAGGAAAAATAGGATATTCTGGGACAGGAACCAGAAGAATCCGGTTGGACGAAAGGTCAAACGATGATATCTTTCCAATCTACAGATTAAAGGAACATTGGTAAGTCGAATGCTATATCAACAAATCATAAGTTGCAATTTTGACATTAATGTAACATGAACAATACTCGATAAGAGGAAATCTCAGGGGTCCAGGATGATGATAGCTCTATCAAACGATAAGCAATCACGTCATCTTCCTGCAGAGTTTTTAGGAAAATATTATCAAATGTCAAAAAATAGACATCCAAGAATCAAATACAGAATATAATTTGCATGCTATCATGTTCAAAAAAATATCTATGATCAACCATTGATCCACAGAAGGCTTTAAAAGATGCTGCTTGTATATAAAGAACTTTGTGGAAATAAACCTTTGGGGAGCTAACATAGGGTGCTAGCTTATCAAAGTCAATGTGACTGTACACAGGTTTCTCTTCCTCAACAGGGGGCGGCACTATGTCAGGCTCTTGATTTACGTTCTTAAAATTTTTCCCTTTGGCATATGAAAGTTTCTCTTTGCCCCATTTTTGCCCCTTCTTCTTACTCGTTATTCCATTCCACTGAAAGTTTTCCTGAAGCAGGATACCATTTCATGAATCATGATAAAGCACCAAAGACAACTTAATAATTGGAATGATTAATAATACATTTATTTGACAAAAACAAATAGCCAACTTAATAGCTGCTACAGTAGCTGCAATAGCTCTTAACAAAAATTGAGAAAACATTTCCTTTTAATAGGCACATAAGGACGTCACAGGGAACAAATATACTCTTTAATAGACTAAGTACAATTGGGAAACCACAACTACTAGTAACTGTCATACAAGGAAACATCTATAGATCCAAAACTATTCAACTGATAGTGCACATCATTAATACGTAAAATACGTGATTCCTGTATAACATTTCAATTCCTTCAAAATCAGCTGCAAAACAGTTAGGATATTGTCAAAATTGTTTTAAGAAGAACAAAACTCAATTTACTCCATGCAAAACAGAATTTCTAAAACCCCCCTCATTTTCCACTTTAAGCTAGAAAAAATAACCGCAATCTTCATTTAGCATATGCACTCTATACTTGTTACCAACATAGATGCTAATATCTAAAGGTGGCTGTAGGAGACACTGACCACAAATGGTAGCAAGAATCTCCAAAAAATGCATAAAAAATTGGTAACATCTAATCAGCAAGAAGCACTTCAGTGCAATAGTTATGGAAGTAAATTTTAAGCATACACAACTGACAAAAGAAACATACCACAGAAATAGGATTTTGCTGGACAGCCTCACCTGTACCCACTGGGGACAAGAAATTAACAGAACAGATAGATTTCTCAGTTAGCATTATGCACAGAAATTCCAAAATCCTAAACCTCAATAAAGGGAAGGAAGAAATACACACAGTTAAATGCACACGCATGTACATGCAGAGAAAGCATCAGACCTTTACTGCGTGGCTTATAGCGGATATGTCCTGGCCTTATAACAACAGGAACAACATCCTCATCCTGGTCACTTTCTTGTTCTTGCTGTTCTTCAACTTCCTTCAGATCGTTACTGTCTTTTACAGGTTCCTCCTTAGAATGTTCTTGATCTCCAAATTCAATTGCTTTCTCAGCAACTGTATAATTATTCTTTTTAGGTGATTCTTGACTTAATTTTTCCAGTAACTGCTTCTGATGTGCAAAAAAATTCAGCATGAAACTCCACAACATATTCTGTGCAATTAACAAGATAATCTTTCTTTTTACTTCTTATTGCCCATCACAAGCACCCCAGAGAAGCAATGCAAGTTAGTTTTCCAATCACTGACCTCTCCCATTTTAAGACAGTGAACATATGAATAAGAACATAAACAAGATTTGAGATCTAATCTAGATCCTAATCTACTCTCCCCTTTATCACTTGAGCTAACCCTGACAGTTGAGTGTGAATAATAATGGGAAAATGGAAATTGAAAAGTACAGAAAAAAGCAGATACCTTCTCCTTTTCAGCTTTAGCTTGTGCTCTCAACCATTGCCTCTTTGCCTTTTTACGACGAGCACTTCTACTGGGAACCTGGAAAAAATAGTATGTCAGACTTGGACAGAACTTGTATGTTCACAAGAAGAAAGTCTTTTGAAAAACGAGCATAACATATCTGAAAGAATAAAGCAAGCAGATTGCTTATACACTATCAAACTTGAATGCCAGAAAGCCTTTAAAGACCTCACATGGCAGTAAGCATTTGGGAGGTCAAGATTCACTAAAATAATACATAGTCTAAAAATAAATAGTCACTGGTAAGGATAAAGAATCCTACACCATACTGCGAGCAGTTTTATTTTCTGCATCATTTCATGACGATCTAATGAACTTCAATACACATTCCTGGTCTATCCAGGAGAGATGTAAAACCAAGACTCTTGTATTAAAGGCAAAAAGTAAGAAGAAACAACTTTTCTTGTGAAAAATAAATAAATAAATAAATAAGCCACACCACTACCCCACTAGCAGCTAGGGGCATGAACTCTGCTTCGACATAAAATTTTGGACTAAATGGAAGGCTGACATAACAAGAATAACAATCTAAGATGGGTAAAACTAGGAGATATGACAAATGTGCCTCTCACAGATATAAAAGTTGCTATATAAAATAGTATAAGCAAATGGCGTTAAGAAAAACCTTTTTAGCCTCAGAAGGTGAACTGGACGTATCCACACTCCCATTGCCCATTTTTTTAAGCTGACAAGATCTGAACAGAGGAACTCAGAAGGGAAATTTAAGCCACAATGAAACAAAAAAAAAATTGAGACACGGGACCTAAAGATATAATCACCAAAAACATGTTACAGAGAATGCATAGTCATACTAGAATCGTTACCATCCTAGTTTCAGGAAAACAGCAGTTCTTCTTAATTTCTTCCTTTTCTCTCTCCCTCTCTCTCTCATACACACAGACATGGACACAACCTTTTGCCTTTCAAACATCGGTTATAGCCTTTGGAAAAATAAATGGAAGACATAGTACAGACTATTTACATTCTTTTATCAACAAAAATCATGGACCCAAACAAATCACGAGAACACTAAAAAAACCTAAAGAACTACCTGTTAGTTTCCATCAAAGCTTTTCCATCTGTATCTCTCGTTTGATCAACTTTTGCATCATTCAAGGTTTCAGTTAGCTCCGGACTATCATCCTTCTTACCATTCCTCAAAGAAAACGCACCTTTATCAGCACTAGCTGATCTATTCCTTTTCCTCCTTTTCAATACACAAATATTTGAAGTAAGTAGCAGACCCAAAAACTGTGACAAAATTGAACCCACAAGAACAAATAAGAAATTTTATTATAGAGGGCAAACTAGAAAACAAATAGAAAAGGAAGCCTCGATTAAAGTTGAAAACAGAACCTAAATGTTACCTTATGAGTGGACATGAAAAAACTGTAATGAGGGGGCACAAGAGGTAAATAAACACTTAAACAGCAAACTCCGAAAGAAAATCATCATTCTCAGATAAAGAGATTCAGAAGGCCACTTTTTAGTTATTTCAAAAGAAATATTTGAGCAAGTCACTGTTGTATAATATTGAATAAGGTAAGAATTTGCCACCCATTAATAAAAAAAAATGAAGGATAATTTGATGAACAAAGAAGCTTTCATTTCGAATTGGTTACATACTTTGAGCTCTGAAGTTCCTTTAAGGCTTTTCTCTTCCTTTTCTTAGAGACAATTCCTTGTTCCCCATATTTCTTCTCAGGAAATGGACCCTCTTCCTGATCAGGCACATCCTCTTCTGATTCACTTTCATATCGTCCACCTTCCTTCTCAAACTCCTCATTAGCTAGAAGTTTCATGCCTGTGGGTACAGGTTGCTTATCCACTATTTCAACCGCCTCCAGGGAATTGACACCATCTATCTCCACGAGTTCAGAGCATGTGCCGCTTTTCTTCTTCACCCTGCTTCATAATCAACAACATAAGGCGCATCCCACAAAATATTATCTGAAGTATCGGACAATTTTGACACACTAATATAAAGAACGAAGAAGAACACATGGATTCGATACATTGCTAATTACAAACTACCATAGAACATGAAAAATGGTTCAAACAAGCGTAAGACAACTTATAACTCTGAACTGACCGGATAATATCTTTATCCTTCAAAATAGAAGTGGACTCAAAAGGTGGCAAAACAAACCCTTCCATCTGCAAAGACATGAACTTTGAACATTAAAAGACACAATTGTGACTCCTAAAAGAGAAAGGCGGACACTTCACTACACTTATTTGTTATACTTGTAAATATTGAAGAACAGACATCAAATCTGAAAATCACAAGGAAAAAGGTAATAAGGAGAGTTACGGAAAGGACGAGACAGGAAGAGCATGCATGTTCGAGGTCAAAAATCTGGACAAGATACGAGGAGAGATCGGAGATGGTCTTGAGCTGGGGTTTAAGGAGAAGCCAACAACGTTTTAGTCCCTCTGTCTTCGGTGTTCTGCGTAGAAAGTGGTCAAACACCAAACGAAGCCTCACTGTCTCCATCTTCGTCTACGCTGACGCAAGAGAGAGTGGAGATGAAGCGTTTAGGCTTAAACCCTCCGGGAGGTATCAAGATCGTGTATCACCAATAGACGAAGCGAAAAGGAAAACAAAAATACAGAGTTTATTACATGTCGTGAATGAGTTGGGCCAAGTTGTGTTTTGCCAATGTTCAGGCTTTTAATCAAATATTTTCGGGAATAATTGATACTCGACAGAAAGATATCCCCTTTTCTGAAAATCTCTGAGTTTTTCGTTTAAGGTCTCAAAAAGGCGACTTAAGCATTGTTTGCGTTGGCTTCAGGACCGCTTTCGAGGATCTTCGTCTGCTTTAATGCAAATGCTTAGATGAATTTAAGCTAATTATTCCAAGTTCTCATAAGTTAACGTTCATTACAAGCACAACATGGTGACCAGTATAGTAAGATATTGTTTCATGGAATTGGGCGCTATATGAAGAATTATCTTCCCATGAAAGGTTTCCGATTATAATCAGATGTCGAGAGAGCCATTCTTGTCTTCATCTGTGTTCTTTTTGAGTTTGATATAATCGCAAGAACCCCAGGTCAAAGCAACAACATTATTCCAAAAGTAGAAAAATATGAAGTTTATGACTGATCAATCTCCTGGCCCTGTTCAAAAAGCCATCATCAAACTAGCAATTCCAAGTCCGAAGGATGAGACAAATAATGCTCTAAAGTTTCAAGATTTTATGAAAACAAAATTAAGAGTTAAGCAAAGCTAACTAAAATCCATCTGTTTGATTCTATAGGCAGCCTCAGCTAATGTGTGAAACCAATTCCAGAGAATGTAGAGAACAGCTTCAAATTTAGCAGCTTCAGGAAACGAATTTGTGCCGACAAATGAACTGCAATGCTGCCATCACAAACCCCTGCAACATCAATCAATTAAGACGTCTGATACTACCACATTTTGCTCAACAAAAGGACAATAAATGCAATAACATTAGAGTTAATACTGGAGTTTATCTGTCATAAAATGAAATAACAGTACTCCGGATCCCATCAACTCGCCCACTAAGAGAAGCTACGACCAATTGAATACCACCTCCACGCAGCACAACAAATACATGATATAATCACATGCCCACATCATATGTTAAAAGTATCAAGAGAACTCCATGGTACTCTGTGAAAGTTACATCCAATCTCACACAAATAATATCATGATTCAAATTCTACAATTGAATCTTGCAGTGTCCATCCCCAATTTCATTTCTCTATAAACCTTGCTTTCCCACTTTACGAGGGTATATAACACCTATTGGTCCATGTCACAACAGTTAAATCCTAAAACTCGAAAAAAGATGCAAACTTTCGGGGTAAAAAAAAAGAGGAGGATTTTTCTCGAAAGTACCTGACTTTCTTGATAAGGATGGTCTTAAGCTTATGAGCGAGCTCCTGAGACTGAATCTTATGCTGTAGAAGCTTCTTTGCCAAGACCCGCTTCTCCGAGTTCTTGATGTGGTGAGTCCGATCTCGCTTTATCATTCGCTCGATCCCGCTCGATTGCATCTTCCTCTGCATAAACGTCAACGCTTGTTCTAAGTTGCCGTTAAAAACCCTAACTCGGATCCCCCGCCATTGTTGACTCTGCCATGGAGCACTCACTGAGTCAGTCCTCAAGAAATAGGTAACTCGCCTCGCTATCGCATTCATCTTCACAGGCCAATGCTCAAGCTAAGAAACTCTAACCTTTCATGGCCGATACCTTTCCCCCGTAAAAGCAAAAAATTCTTGACCGTGGTGCCATTAATATATTTAAGTACTATCGAAATTGCTTAGGTTGATATAATGACGACATTGCCCTCGCGAGATAGGAATAATATCGGAATTGGCATTCTACGTCCTTTGACTCGAGCACAAAATAAGAGTGGTCGACTGTGAACTGTTACTTTAGATATTTCGTACGAAAACCGAAGAACTTAAGAAAGGACAAAATAGATAAAACGACACGTCGTATTCGGAACTGGCGTTCAGTCCTAAACGGGCAATGGCGGAGCTCCGGCACTCGAGCTCACTGGGTGGCCGGACCTCCTCCTCTCCGATGAAGCGCGACGGAGACGTGTCGCCACTCATTCAAGATTCAGTCCACGACGACGATGACCACCGACACCATTTCTCCAGAGATCGCGACCGACCCTTCTGGTCCAGTCTCATCTGCTCCTACTTCGGCGACGATCCGAGGTTTTCTCTTCACAATCTCAGAACCCCTTCACTTATTGTGCTCGCTATTCTCGTTTTCGCTGGATTGACCTCCGTTTACTCCATTTACAATCGGTTGGTGAGTTTGATTTCGATAGAAGAGTTATATTCATTCGGAAATTTGCAACAAGATTGTCTCTTTTGTAAAACTGGCTACTTTTATGCGACAATCCAGTATTTGCTAAGGTTGTAATGTTAATGGGTGGCTTATTTTATTTGAATCATGTTTTCCTTGTTAAAATATCCTCTTTTCTTTTTCCCAGAATACTCCATACTTATGTAGAAAAGATGGAATTGTGCTTCGTTGTCCACATGTAAGTTCTTGGGAAATTAGTTATATATATATATACACGTAAGTTCTTGAGAAATTAGTTATATATATATATATATATTCCACGGCGTCATTGTTAGGTTGGTATGAAACGTGACTTTTCTTTTGGAGAAATTTTTAGGTTGATGAACCTTCGTCACTTTGGGAGAATCCATACTCTGCAACAACCTCTTGGAAGCCTTGTTCTGAGCGCCCTGATACTGGAATTTCAGGTGATTTTCTACTTTCTGTAAATTTGAGCTAGAGTATGTTTTAGCGAATGGAAAGCTGTTGGAAACTATTAGCAACTGCTAATGCTTTTGCAGCTGACTGTTGACTCTTCCTATGTTTAACTTCCCTGCATTTCTAAGGGCCTGAAAAAGAAATTGACCATTTAAAACGAGTCTTGTCATAAACCATCCCTGACCTCATTGGCTGCTCCTACATTAAAGAAAAAGTCTCTTATTTGACCAGAAGACTTTCTTTCCTACTACACTTCTGTGTTCGGGTTCTAGCTTCCATGTTTGTTTGTCTTTTTGATTAACTTTAGTTTGATAATACCTCCTCAATTCTTGCAGATCTTCCTCATGAGAATGAAACAACTGGTTATATTTTTATCCATGCTGAGGGTGGTTTGAATCAACAAAGAATTGCTGTATGAGTTCCCTTATATCAAATAGTGTGTTCAATTAATTTTTTAAAGATAGTATGTTCGATTATATTCCACAAACTTATGGTAAATAAATTCTATGTTGCAATAAAATGTTTGTTTACAGATCTGTAATGCTGTTGCTGTGGCAAAGATAATGAATGCCACCCTTATATTACCTGTGTTGAAACAGGACCAGATTTGGAAAGACCAAACGTAAGATGAGCTGAATTTTTTGTTATTGTGCACATTCATGTATTACTGCTTGCATCTTACAATTGTTTCACAGTGAAGGTCGGCCATCAACATTAAAAATTCATGTTAATACAGCTTCATAATGAAATGAAGTTGATAGTGAGATTATATTATGTGTTGATCAAATATGCTTAATGATTTTATGGCGTACTGGTCAACTAATGTCAAATTGGTTGTCTTTCAATTGACTTTTTTTTAAAAGTGCAATCATTGGTTTCATGTCAATGTGTTCTTGCAGGAAATTTAAAGACATTTTTGATGTTGATCATTTCATTGACTATTTGAAGGATGATGTTCGTATTGTTCGTGACATACCAGAGTGGTTCACAGACAAATCAGAGTTGTTTTCTAGCATAAGGTTTGGCTTTAGAGTTTGTGTTTCTTCATTTCTTTTCTTCTTCTTTTAGGGGGAGCAGATGATATCTTTCACTAAGGCTATGTAGTACAGCCAACCACTTTGGGCATATTTCTTAATTGTCATTTGGTGGAATGGGTCTTTGTTAATGACGAAGTTTGTATTTATGTTTCAGACGGACAGTGAAAAACATTCCAAAGTATGCACCTGCTCAATTCTATATTGACAACGTACTGCCTCGAATCAAAGAGAAGAAGATAATGGCTCTTAAACCTTTTGTTGATCGACTTGGGTAAGTTGTTTGTGTGTTGACATTGTCAGTCTTTTCTTTCGATGAAGAAAATTGGCGCGAACAACTGAGATGTTCCAACTTATCATTTATTCACATTTGTGCCTTGGTCTAGGTATGATAATGTTCCTCCAGAAATCAATAGGCTCAGATGCAGGGTGAATTATCATGCTCTTAAATTTCTTCCTAAGATAGAAAAGATGGCTGATTTATTGGTATCAAGGATGCGAAACCGCACTGGCAGTCCAAATCCTTATATGTATGTGTAATTACTTGATCAAAATGACTATTCTTTAGCTCTAACTCAAAAGATGCTAATGCTCATTTGTTATTCAGGGCTCTCCATCTTAGATTTGAGAAGGGGATGGTAGGCCTATCCTTTTGTGATTTTGTGGGAACAAGAGAGGAGAAAGCTAAGATGTCAGAATACAGGAAAAAGGAATGGCCTCGACGTTATAAGGTCAAATATGTGTTAACTGTATGCTTTTGTTAGCAACAAGGGAAATCAAATGCTTGATATACTTGCAATTGATCTTATGTCCAGAATGGCTCCCATCTCCATCAATTGGCTCTGGAAAAACGAAAAGAAGGTCGATGCCCTCTTGAACCTGGGGAGGTTGCTGTGATTCTTCGAGCCATGGGCTATCCTAAGGGGACTCAGATATATGTAGCTTCAGGCCAAGTTTATGGTGGACAAAATCGGATGGCTCCATTGAGGAACATGTTCCCAAATTTGGTATCAACTTTTACATTTTCTTTTGTTGTTCAAATCATTTATTTCGCTTCATTTACTCATACCGGTTTCATTTTTCTCTTTCCTCACATGCATAGAGAAAAACTGCAATGTATTAGTCTCCTCTGGACATTAAATAAGACAAAATTAGGATTGACGTCAGTTCCACCTTTATGGTGATACAACCCAAAGATGAGTTGTGATGAGATTACATCGAAGGGGCTGAAGTATTATTGCGACAACGTTGGACCAAGAGAGAAGCTAAGATGAGAGATATGTTGTTGTGCAAATGAGGAAAATAAGTTGTAAAATGAAACACATGTAAATAGCAAGAAGAGAGGACTAACGGTTAATAGTCAGTGGTATTAGGGTGTAAATACTTTTTGGACAATTAACTTACAGTTTGTTGCTTTCTCACTCTATCTCTTCTCTTCTTTGATCTTCCTTGAACCTCAATTTCTCCTAATTTCCCAAAACTAAAGAACCCTAAATTGATCATTGAAATTTAACTGTATCAATTTAGTATCAGAGCTATCAATTCTTGACAAGAATTTAGTGAATTTGAAGGAGATGTTCCACAGAACTAGATCTTATGATGTGAGACACTTGGACGAAATCTTGAAGAATCAGATGTAGGAACTGGAGGCTAAGTATGAGAAAATAATCGAGGGATTAAAGGAAATTATTTTCCAACTACATTAGAATGGCACTTAAACTCGATAAATGATGGAGGATGATAAGGTATTTAAGGTGAATCCAAATGAATTTTAGGGACATAATGGATCCACCATGCCGACCAAGTTCATTAAGGTCAAACATTCATTAAGGTCAAACATCCTGCTATCGACGGTGAAGGTCTTTGTAATTGGATCTTCAAATGCGAGCAATTCTTCATGTTGGATAGAACTCCAGTGAAGTGAAGGTATTGCGAAAATGCATCTCACTGGAGGGGAATTATCTTGGTATCGATTGTATCTGAAGAATAGATTGATGGCGGAACTACCCAATTGGGAACAGTGCTTAATAGCTTTAGAGTAGTATTTTGGGGAATCTTTGTTTGATGATCCAGTAGGAGAATTGAAGGAGTTAAAGCAAACCACAAACAAGAAGGATTATTTTGGGAAGTTTGATTTTTTGACATAAATTGGTGATGCCAGAGCCCTACTTGGTGAGCTTGTTTAGAAGGGATTGAAGCCTGCAATCGAGTGTCCAGTCAAGTTATTTAACCCAAGAAACTTGCAACAAGCATATGAAGCAGCCAAGAAGCAAGAATTGGTGTTCCGGCATCACTTTGTAGCTTATAAAACCAATTGGAAGAGCCAGCTACTAGGAGCATAGGGAGTCACCAACTCCAAGATTGTAGCAGGAACTTTTAACTAAGCCTCCATCGATGGACAGTGAGACGAAGGTGTCTAGAATAGCAAGCAGTAGAAAAATTGATGAATGAAGAGCTAAAGGTTTGTACTTTTGGTGTGAGGAAGAAGTTTACACCAGTACACAAATATAAGAAGCAACTTTATATGTGTGTGGTGCATGAGAGTGATGAAGTGGATGAGAGGATTGAAAGAGAAGAAGAAATGGGGGAGCAACCACTGACTATTCCAATGAAGTTATGTCAGGTACCACAGCTGCTCAATTTGGACAAATCGATCCATGTTTTGATTGATGGGGGGGTAGAACCCATAATTTCGTAATCAAAGCCCGGTTAAGAAGGAGGGGTTATTAGAGGAAATTGAGTCGATTATGATTATTGTTGGAGGAGGAATGTAGCTATAGTGCAATAACAAATATAAGAATGTGAGTTGGGTGATTAATAATCATTGAATATAAGAAATATAAGAATGTGTGGGGTGATTAATAATCATTCATTAAATTATGATGCTTTAGTGATAAAGATTGGGAGAAGTGATATGGTGTTGGGAGTTCAAAGTTTAACTGGATTAGATGATGTAGTTTTTAACTATAAGAATGGCACTATGATCTTTGCGTGGAAAGGAGAAATAGTTGAGTTGCATGGTGACCTAGAGAGTGGAGTTAAAGTTGCCGTTGGAAAAACAAACAGTGAAGAGCTTGAAGGACATGAATATTGTCTACGGCTTTTTGTTATTAAAGCACTTGTATGATATCCAATGGATACAGTCACTTCAATGTGGTTATCAATGTTAGGAGTTGGAAGTAAGTAAAGAAAAAGTATGTCAGGACCTTGTTAATAATCTGCTAGCAAAATATGAAGATGTTTTTGTTAAACTAGTGGATTTACCACCAAGAAGACAGCATGATCTTAGGATTGGTTTAAAGGAAGGTGCTGAAGCATTTAATGTAAGGCCTTATAGGTATAGAGAACAATAAAAGAGTTGATCAATGATATGTTGAAGCAGGAATCATCCAAGACAGTGTCAGCTCTCTCTTACCACTTGTTTTGGTGAAAAAGAAAGACAACTCATAGAGATTGTGGGTGGATTATAAGGCCTTGAATACAGGTATTGTGAAAGACTGTTAGAGACCAATTTCTCTAACCGTAGAGCTACCCAAACAACACAGAACCTGCACTATAAATCAACCAGCACAACC
>JANZXV010000003.1:9006061-9017095 GCA_027576455.1 Erythroxylum roigii
GTCCAAATTTTTCTCCTATTTTTCTTTATTCTCTCCTCTTCCCTTTACTTATTTTTGTCCAAACAATAGAAACCAAGAAAAATACAATTTTCTCCCTTTCTTTTCTCTTGTTTTCCGTCCATCCAAACAAATGATTTATTTTTGAGTGTTACCTTCCTCTCTTTTGCTGTCGTGCCTTCATCACTGCAGCCTTCTTCGTCCATCACTCCATCTGCTTCTTTGAAGGGACATGCTGCTTCTGAGTGCTTCCTGCTCGCTGTTGCTTCTCTGTTGATGGTGTTGAAATTTTGAAGATAAAGAAGATGAAGGATGAAGATTGAACAAAACATAACACTCTCACAATTTTATTATTGAACTTGATTTTTTTATATAGATAAAATACTAACAACTAAATAGAATTTTCAGCTACAAAGTCTAGCTTACAAGATAAGATAAAAGCTAATCTAATATTTATTCTAAGACCTGTTATAAAGGAACTTCAAATTTTGAATTAATCTTCAACAGATGGCTCGCAGTTACTTCTCTGTGCTACCGCCTCTCCTCTCCGCATTGGCTCGCGACTGCTTCTTTATTCAAACGAAAAACAGTAATTTGGAATTCTCAACGAAGATTTTTACTGGGACATTCGAGGATATCCGGATAATGCAATCCTGCAGGAAATTATGGAACAATACGAAATAGTGTACAGGAGATGTAGTAACGTTGTGGGGACATGTTGTACAATTAACCTTAATTATGTACAGCGATGAATCAGGGTGGACCTAGCCGAAGTCAGCCAGGCTCCAGAGAGCTTAGCCCAAATTGATCTTTTGGGTCAATCGCTTGGAGGTAGAGATACCCTAGAAAGAATGATGCAATGTTTGCTTCTCGTGGTAGCAACTCGTCAATACATTGACGAACATACATACGTCACTACTCACTATAGTATCTCTTTCTTTTTCCCCTAAAATTTAATGTCATGTGGAACTTTTTAGCATTACATCGTATATTCTTAGTTGGAGCATTTGAGGAACTGAAAAAGGTTGATCATTGGCATTGCATATTTGCTGGCCGAGAGAGAAGAGAGGAATGACTTGGATGCTTATGTCAACTACAGTATGAAATTGGGAATTCGTGTCATGCATGATGCCAACATTCATTTTCATTCAACAAAAACAAATATTTTTACTTGTTAAGAGATCCATTGCTCCACCAACTCCCAGGAATCTTCCAAGTACTTGCTTACGCCTCTAAGAAAGAGTATGCTTCCCCTTTCCAGTCTTTGTTTATAGTTTTTACCAAGAACATGGTTGGTTGGTATTGGTGGATATGCCAATAATAATGGAGTCGATGGCAAAAGATATTGAATATGATTACATCCCATCAAAGAATAACATCTCTCCATTATATTAAACAGAAAGGTTAGAAGTGAAAGCAACCGCAGAATCCTTTTGTACATTACTTCAACACAGAAAAGGCCTGTAAATTAATTAATTGCTTCCAGGGTTCCTTTTTCCAACAATCCCATCAAGTTAACCGTTGCCTAGCTCAAGTATGATTTACATGAATCACAGTATTATGGAACTGATTAACACGTCTGCTCCATCTGACGACTTTCCATCAAGTGGTCCAAAACGCAGACCACGCTGACATTTTACGATATCTACTCGAACTGATAAATTTCTGGGATTTTGAAATGTTTACAGAGAGTTGCAAGAGCATCAGTGTCTACCATGACTACTTCTAAGATATTTCAGTTGATGTTCCCAAGGCATACGTTTTACACAAATTGGCTAAAGCTCCATTTAATGGGAACTTCATTCTTCTGCCTACTCTGCAAACTGTAAACAATTTTATGCTAGACATTGTTAACAAGTCTCACTTCTCTGTTTAATAATGTTTATAGACATGTCATACAAGATTCTTAAAGATTGCGGGATACTAACTACATTCAAAGTTCTATCTAGAGCACATTCAAACAAGAATTTGGTTTCACTTCACCTGTCCTTTGAACTTGAATTAACAGGTCAGGTTAATGCATCAAGTAATGAATCATAAGGGCAAGGTTCGTTGACTCTTCTTCTAATATAAATTACGAAAGGAACAGGAAATCTTATATTGATATTTTATAACGAAGTATTTGCTGCACTAATGAACCCTACAAAGTAGAAGAAGATGCATTGTATACAAGAAAAGATGCATTGTATAACAAGAAAAGGTAGTGAACGATGACTAGAAGTCAAATCAACACCAAATCCCAATCCTGAACCCAATTGACATTACTGCCTTGTCCTTTGCACTAATTTAAATAATATTTTACATAAATTGAATCATTAATGATAATATATTTTATACTCCGTGCAATTTCTCTCACAATTTTTTATTAATATGCAACTTCTCTCTAATCTTAATTACACAGATCACAATTTTAAGGCAATTCATGAGAGTATTAATAAAGGTATATCTATAATTTCATTAACTTTTTTAATAAGCGTGCATTTTTCTAAAACGACACTTATTATGAATCGGGGGAAATAATATTTTAGATAATTATTTAACATTTTTAATGTTACAAAGTAAATTTTATAATATTTAGTCTTTTTTTTTCTTCTGTAAACCACAAAAGTGAAACTTGCGAAAGGGCGCATGTATCGACCTAGATCCTCTGTCCAATATTACTCTGTTCTATCTTGTTCATTGAATCTCAGCTATCTATTTATGTGGATCTCGTGTTTGTTTATGTGAGTCCCATATAAATGAATGGTTAAAATTTAAATGGACATAATAAAATAGGGTAATACTGGACAGAAAATTCAGACTCGCATGTATCTGAGGAGCAGACGATTTGCCAGTCAAACAACAATTCTTGTAAGCAGTTTGGTAAAGGCAAGTTAATACTGCTACGCCAAGTAAAAGAATTTAGACTTTTCTCTTTACTCTTGAGTCGAATAGGGATTAGTCATTGTCCTCTCATGCATCTTTTAGTCTTATTTGATCATAGACCATGAAATGAAGCCCATTGAAAGAAGGGGTCATGAGGTTCATATGGCATTTTAAGCAATAGACTAATAACGTCATAATCACTTGTCGATGGCATAAATTTGAAAACAGGAACAGGAGCAGAGAATAGAAGATGCAAAACAAAATTTGTCTTTGGCATTTATAGAATTCGCCGATCTCTATCGCTTTTCCTCTCGCCTTCAAAGTCTTTGGCCTTGGGTTTTGGTCTTCTCCAATAATTGAGTCCGCCAAGTAATTGTAACTAAAAATATTTTATTTCAAATTTAATTATACAATTTGACATAAATTAAGTAAATATATTTAAAATTTTAATTAAAAAAAGAATACAAGAAACTCTAAAATTATTGACGACACATGAATCGCGATGAGAGGAGTTAGTATAGTTGGAGAGTCTGACCAAACTTCAATCCGTACTTAATCGTTACTTGAGTCAATTCCAACCTTTTTATAACCAGAAAAGCTCGAACTTGTTAAGAATTTATTATTTATAATTAATTTAAAACATATAATAAATAAAATATTTCGTGGTCTTTTAAAAAAGTAATTTCTTTAGAATTTGATGGACAGATATCCAATAAGGAAAGGAGACTAATCACTAATGCCAGACTTTGGCGCCTTCTCAACTGGCTGGAAATTTCTGTGCTCTCTATATGTACCCAACACAAGACCTAAGCTTCAGACACAGATTCGGCGCGCAGTTTAAGGATCTCTGTCCTTTTTACTTGCTCAAAGCTTAACTAACTTAACCATTTCTTGAGTCTATTCATTTCCGTTCTTCCTCAAATTTTCCTTCCTTTTCTCGGTGTCCAAACATGAATTCTGCAGCTCTCAAGACTCTGCCTTTTCTTCTCTTAAGACCACCAAGTCGCACTTTCACTCACCTTAAACGAACCCAACTCATGATTTCAACTCGTAATACAAACCCTGATTTAAAATCGGATACTAAAACGTCAAACTTGTCCGTTCCTAGTTTTGCGAAGACTGAGACACCGGTGGCCACAGCCAATTTTTACTGCTCTGCCACCCAAGATCCTGTCTCCGTTAGGCTTCAACGCCTTGTTGTGGAATTCAAGTCGCTAACCGAGCCGATAGACCGCGTGAAGCGGCTCTTGGATTACGCGGCTAGGCTCCCTCCCTTTGACGAGTCGACTCATTTGCCTGAGAACCGAGTTGTCGGGTGCACCACTCAGGTGTGGGTACAGGTGAAAATGGATGAAAGTGGAAGAATGAGGTTTAGTGCGGACAGTGACTCAGAGATTACGAAAGGGTTTCTGTCGTGTCTTATTTGGCTGCTCGACGGTGCTACGGCGGAGGAGGTTATGGCGGTGCAGGCGGAGGAGCTAGAGGCGGTTAATGTGGGGATGCATGGTAGGGTCCAATCAAGAGTGAACACATGGCATAATATATTGATTAGTATGCAGAAGAGGACTGAGAGTTTGGTGGCCGAGCAAATCAGACGATCGCCCGAGGGGCAGTTGATTCCTCTGATCGTCGACGGTTTAGGTGATGACGGGAGTCTGAACGACACTCAGGTTCAGGTATTTATAATATCCAAATAGTGGAGTATGTGTTGTTGTTTGTGAATGTTTAGTAGATGGAGTTAATGAATTAAAGGTTTGAACTTGTGTTAGACCACGTTAAAAAATTCTTGCTGATAGAGTCTTTTGTTTTGGAGTCCATTTTTGATTCTGGGGGTGATATTTTGTGTTCTACGACATATACAGCAATCCAGATGGCATGAGTTGGACGCCAACTTGTCAAGGCCATAAGCGCTTGAGCTTGACCTTTTCATTTATGCGAGCAATACGATACTGTGTTTGTAAAGGTATTTACTGCCCTTCTCCCCATTTAGGTCCTTTTCGGTTAACCGATGGCTTAACTCATGTAAGATTTATCACTGCCTTTGTATGCAATCTGGGTTTCTATTATAGTGTTCTGAATATGAAAGTTAATGAACTAAACTGGGATGTAAGTTGAAATGCTATGCTCCCACTGGCAGATGAATCAGACTAATTGAAGCTGTTATATAAATTGGTATAAGTTCCTTCCCATTTTTAATGGCAGTTTTATGGCCGATCATTGTGGATGTAGTCATAAATGTTCTTTATATTTTGCTGGGATTAGATACTTCTTGTTGTTGCTACTTTAACTCCATTTTCATGATAAAGACGTTAACAAAGTTCACTGCAAATGATTCTGGTGATTATGGTATCGGCTTTTCAGTTAACAAGTGACACATTGCAGAACTAATATTCACTTTACTTGTATCAGTTTTCTTCTAGGAACTCCCCTGCTTCAGCTTACAAAAGTGAGGCTCTCCTATAGTGCTATTACTATCTACAACCATTGTCAGATTTATGCTTTCTAAACGATTCTTAATATCGACAATCTCACAAAGTGCAAACTGTGGCTGTTTTGAAATTCCGTTTGCTTTGATTTCGAATTTAAGGCCTGTCAACTAGACATTCATGTTGACATCCGAACTGCATTCATTTTCATGAGCCAGATGTGACTCTTGGAAGTATTTCATGATTCCCTGGTGAGAAATATTTCGTTTCAGCCTTTAAAGCTGGGTATTCAAGTCTTGGCTTTCGGCCACTTGCGAATATTGGATGTCAGCTAGTTCTCCTGGCGAGATACGTAAGGTTTGTTTCCCCAGATTGGAAAGCATCTGTCTTTACATATTTGACAGTATTCAGATTCTCTGACCTGGATTTCGCAGGCCAAGAAAGAGGATCGTGATGGTTGACCAAGTCGTGATTAACAGTGTTCTTAGTACTATGCAGCAACTTATTGAATCTTGGTTGTCTTGGCAACCAATTTGGGACCAAATCAAAAACTATGTTGAAATTGCAAGCCATGTCAGCTTTTTGTATTAGAAGGACATCCAGTTTCAGTATGAAGGAAATGGATTCTGCCTAGAAGACTGGAGGGATTTTTTAACAGTCTTATCAAATATAATTTGACTATTGGGGAGCGTTCCTCGCTGCAGGTTCTGTTATTTCATGAATTTGTCCACTTGCGATGTGTCTTTGCTATGCAATGTAACCTTATCAGTCCTAGTGAATCATAGAGATGAATCTCAATTGTCTTCCACCTTCTAATTCCTTGGCTGTCATATGCATAGATTCTTTCAAACCTCTACGACCATCACAGATCATTGTTAAACAGAGAAACATTACATATAAAACCATGGACAAAGATGCAATTTTTGTGACTTAGTAGAAAGCTAATCAAGCAAGCATCATGCTCTTATGTACCAAGTCTCGTTGGGACATAAGGTGGCAGCTGATGTTGTTTTGTGGTACTGGTAGATGTCAAACATGTCAACGTCCGTCCTCAAGTCCCTGTTGTTGTAATGAAAATTTCAAGTTTCAAGCATAAGCCAAGCTCTGTGGGAAAATTGTATTGAAATTCCAAATTCTGAGTCACTTGTTTTGAGAATTCAACAGATACGCTGATTGGCTAGCAACTTACTCAATTATTTTGATGTAGGCGTTACCTTCTTTCTTACCTCACCCATTGGATGTCACCTTATTCTGTTAGAGGATTTGTCAGAAATCTGTTTTTTTGGATTAGTTGTATAATTGCTCCGTTCGTTTTCCTTTTATACAAAAAAAAAAAAAATGCCAACAAAAAGTGAACTTGCAATGTTTTTCTTTGTCAACGGTCTTAAATTATTAATCTAAATCCATATGATTTGATTTTAAAGTTGAGAATGCTTGACTCTTAATAATGTTAAATTTGGATTTATGCAATTTTTCGAAAACTTCTTATTAAAAGCACGAATTTAGTGACACATCTAAGAAAAAGGAAATGTGGAAAATGATGCTTAAGTTAAAAGAGTCGTGGAATGTGGTTTCCAGGGGGACAGATAATATTTAATTGGCAAAAGCCATAGAGCGTGCGTGGTGTAATTTCTTAGATTTAACGACAGCAGATACAACCTGGGGGTTGAGGCTTGTTTAGTAATTTTAAGAAAGCCCTAAAAATAAGGTAAATGAACGGACACCACGCGCAACAAGAAGTCAAAAAAGTGCAGAAGAATCCTGACCGTCGAAAAGTGGGCTCATCTGCGGTTATATCAAGTCTATGGGCTTTTGATGAGTGGACACTCTATTCATATTTACAAGATCTCAAATTCTGCGAGGCTAGAACGTGACACCAAACCACCACCTACAACTTGATCCCACTAGAACGATACAGTGTCACAACCAGCGCGTGATGAAATTTTAAATTTTAAATTTCCAATTCTGGCTCATAAATATTTAAAAATAAAAGTGAAAATATGACCAAAAAAACCGGAAAATTGCACAGCCGTTGTACGCTCTTTTTCTCACCTTTTCTTCTTCGCATGTTATCGGAGCTCCGGCTCCCTAGTCAGAGCCCAAGCTCAATTACCCACCCACCCGCTCCTCTCTCACCTATTTAAAGCAAACCTCAAAAACCGAAATAAATAAAAAAAGATCTCTTCATTTTCTTTTCTTGTTGATATTTAATTTAATTGTCAGATCTTTGAGAGCTCTTTCGGATTTCACCAAATGATGTCCAAACCGTGGGGCGGAATCGGGTCATGGGCCGCCGAGGCCGAGCGCGAGGAGTCCGAGGAACGGGAGGCTGCCGAGGCCAGAGGGCCGTCGACGGAGTCATCCCAGGGTTTTCCCAGCTTGAAGGAGGCGGTGAGCGCCAAGACTAAGAAGAAGAAAATGACTCTCAACGAATTCCATGGGCGTCAGGTTGAGTCCAAGGGGTTAACCACTGAGGAGATGCTCCGCCTTCCTACTGGCCCCAAGGAGCGGTCTCCGGAGGAAATGCAGTACGGACGGCCTGGGGGCGGTTTCTCGTTTTATAACCGTAGCGGTCCATCGCCCGGGGGGCGGGAGAGGGATGGTTCGGACGGTTCATGGGGCGGCGGCCGGAGGCAGTACGGAGGGTTTGAGGATGAGCGGAGGGGCCCGCCTCCTAGGGTTTCTGATTTTGATCAACCTTCGAGAGCTGATGAGGTTGATAATTGGGCAGTGGCGAAAAGGGCAATTCCATCGTTCGAGTCGAACCGGCAACCCCGTTATGGGACTCTTGGAGGCGGTTCGAGGGCCGATGACGTTGATAATTGGGCAGTTGGGAAGAAATCGATCCCTACTCGATCTCCCACGTTCGGGTCGGGTTTTCGTGATTCGGGGCCTGAACAGGATCGGTGGGCGAGGGGAGGAATTCGTGAACAAGAACGCGAGAGACCCAAATTGTCCTTGGATCCGCCGAAAGGAGATTTTGGAGGGAATGATTTGGCGAAAGCAAATAGGCCAAACCCGTTTGGGGCAGCGAGGCCTAGAGAAGAGGTTTTGGCAGAGAAAGGATTAGATTGGAAGAAGTTGGAAATGGAAATGGATGCGAAGAAAACTAGTTCACAATCAAGTAGGCCGACGAGTGCACAATCGAGTAGGCCTTCGAGTGCACAATCCACAAGGTCCGAGGGACAGGGCATGCAACAGGGGTTGGACAGCTTGGGGGCAAAACCGAGGCCAAAGGTTAATCCTTTTGGGGATGCTAAGCCTAGGGAGGTGTTGTTGCAAGAAAGAGGCAAAGATTGGCGGAAGATTGATCTTGAATTGGAGCACCGTGGGGTTGACAGGTCCGTATTTCGTAAGATTATTGCGTAGTATTGTGGAAATGATGTTTTGAGAATGTCCATACATTTTCCATTATCTTTTTATGATTTATGGATGCTTTAAATAGTTTTTAACTTTTTATATCTCAAGCTGTTTTCTTCTTTTCTGTGGATGGTTTCATTAACCTCAATGCTTTTTGCTGGTATAGGACTTGTATTCCATGTTTTGACGTGAAAATGATGATAATATATATAGCATTTGGATTTGTGGTGATGATTTAGAATCTTGATCTATTGGATAAACTCCGTTAATCTAGCTGCCATAACTTTGTTCTAACTTATAGTGAATTTGGACTGTGGCTACTGAAGAACATTTGTATGTTGGTGGCCATGTTGATCATTCTTGAAATTTGACGACTTGAAATTGACATTTATGTATAGAGCATCCTATTGAAATGGTGAACTTATAATTCTTGGTGCTTTATTGGAATGGCATCAGGAGCTGTACCTCACAACAGTTAAACAACACCATTGAGTATTGTGATCAACAGACAGGAAAATAGTGATCTTATTGACTGTGATCAAGTCTTCCATGTCTAAATTGTCTGTTATTAGGGGTTTTGGATTCTAACAAAGAATTCAATGGTTGAAGAAGTGAAATGAATTTCAGGTATGCTTGAAATTGGTTGCTGTGATAAACTAAAACTAAAGTTGGCTGAACAGGAGGGTGACATCCAAACTGTTTTGAGATTGGATGAATTGTCTACATCTGTTGGTCAAGGCCTGGTGAAGAGAGAAGATCACACCAAGGTGGCAGGGGAAGAGTATTTCTAGGTGGCGGAGACTTCGACAGGTATATAATCTTTCTTAGCAGTTGCTCTCTCTCTTTTTTTGTCCATTACTTTTCTGTTGAATCCAGTGTCATCCTTTTTCCTACTACTGTTACTAGGAACTCTAGCATATGCATTCAGTTTCTTGTTGCAAACCAAGAACAGTTATAAGTTGACCATAAATTGTCTTTTCCACCGTATGAATACAAAGGATGTTGATGAAATGGGTTTTTCTGATCCAACTGCTTGTTGAGTGCTTGGTTCATCTTTTATGAGGATGCTACGGGTTCTTGTATGATAGTTGCCATTTTGAGATACATGTAACGTTAGGGTGTAATGTAGTTTGGTTGTCGTCACTTGGTTTCTTAAAAAGGATGCTCCTACCTGGCCACAACTTTGAATCATGTCACTTGCATATGCTATTTTCTTTTCTAAGATGCCTAAATTGAGCAAGGCATGTGGCCTGTAACGAACGTTTCTAAATGTTTTGCAGGCCAGGAACAAGGGAGAGATGGTGAAGAGCCTCGATGGAGTAGAATCAAGTTATGTCATCAGCTTTTGACAATCGGAATCAAATAATACCTTCTTAATTTTATCTTTGTTCTCTTGTTTTTTGCTCTGGAAATGGAGTAAAGAATTCTTGAACACTGGCACTGGAACCATTGCATTGATCTATTGATACTTCAAACTATGTAAAATTGCAATTTTTAAGCAGATTTTCGTCTGTTTTGGGGCAGGGAGCCAATACTGTTGGGTAGGAAATCTTTTAACTGCATGATGAACAATACGAGAAAGCACAACACAAGAATTAAAAATTCAGACTGCAACATTGGAAATTTTCTGTTCATAATGTCAAGTGAAAATCAAAGGAATAATGCAGGCAATTGAATTTCAAACTGCAACTTACACGCTCCCGAAAGGAAAAGGAAAAAAAGGAAGAGAAAAGATGAAAATAAAGAATTCTTATATGTGTTCTCAAAATTGCAAACAAACGATGCATCAATAGCTATAAACATGGAATTAGCTTCTGTGACAGAGTCAAATGGGCATATGTGTATTTTCGGCATCTTTTATAGAACTTTAAACTTCTCTCACGTAGCGATTCAACACTTTCCTCCAAGGTTTGTATCTGTTATACCATCGAAGAAAATATCAAAATGATCATTGCCGTGAACCATCTAAAAAAAATTAACTCCATGAATTCTGACTTGTAATGAAAACGTTGGGATAAGGCTTAAAGGTGCAAAGGACAGAGCGGAAATCTAGTAACAAAGTGCACAACAATGTGAAGAAAAGACATAGATTAAAGAATACCGACAATATCAATAGTAGGTAAAGGATGTAGCATAGTCCCATAATGAGGAATATAACCAAAAATGACATTGTTACTACGCCCAAGTCAAGGAATCCAAAGTACCCCTATTCAGAAACTAATCACCAAATGGCACTTTCAGCTGTTTGAACTACTTGTCTATTTTTTCTAATTTGAACTATGCATGTTGGAGATTTGTCTCTTAAGATTGAATTACAAATCATCAATAAAATGCCAATATGACTGGATAAGGATAAGTAACCTCACTTGGTATCTCCTCCCCATTT
>JANZXV010000003.1:9017195-9027308 GCA_027576455.1 Erythroxylum roigii
AGAAGTGAAATGAATTTCAGGTATGCTTGAAATTGGTTGCTGTGATAAACTAAAACTAAAGTTGGCTGAACAGGAGGCTGACATCCAAACTGTTTTGAGATTGGATCAATTGTCTACATCTGCTGGGTTTATCTTTTTTTTTTTCCTTCCCCAAATGGCCTATTATCATCCCAATTTATGCATGAAATTCTTTCTTTTTGAATATCATTGATTATAGTTTGACTAATCATTGTTCACTAAGCTTAAAAATCATTCGAACATTGCTTTCATAGAAAAAAAATTGATACATCTTTTTGTTCTAATTTCTTATGGATCATAACTTTTGTGAATGAATTGTTTTCATGTTTAAGAGTGTATTCACTGTAAACAACTGGTGAATTTGATTCAAAATTGTTCCAATAGACTGAGTGTAAAAACTCCTGATTAATAAGTGATCATGCTTCTGCTCATTGATTTAGAGATTTATTGCTGTTTGTTTTTAAAGCAAATTGTATCTGGACCCGTAGTATTGTAGATGTTATTGTAGTGATTCATACTTGTAAGTATACCATGTACATACTTCTGAACCTAAGAATGTATTTATGCAGTTCTCTATTGCAGATTGATCTTTGTACTGATATGAATTGGATTCATTATATTGGCCCCTAAGCTTTGACTCATGTACTCAAAACCGGTCCCCAGAAGTGGAAAAGTAAAAAGATGAGAAACTATGCATTAGATATGTAACTGCCATCGTGCACATGCTCATTGTCTGTCTTCCACTGCTTTTCACTTTACACCTTCTTGCTACATTCATGTTTGACATAGGGTTCTCTTGTGCTTCACTACTGCTTGAATTGGTACTATCTGATAGATAATTGTTTCAGACCTGAAACGGATGAGGAAAGATCGTTGAAAGAAGAAATAGAGACTTTAAAAAAGGAGCTCCAGAAGGAAGTTACAACAACAACAAACAGGGGATATCTTCAAGAGTCTGGTGTAGAAGAACCTAGTAAACCAGAAATGTTATCTCATAAAGAAAGGGAACTGGAAAAGTTGATTCGTGATCTGGATGACAAGGTGCGGTTTGGGCAGAAAGCTGTTGATAGGCCAGGTTCGGGAGCAGGAAGGTCTGTAGTTTTTCCTGAGAGACCACATTCACGATCTGGATCATTTGATGATTCTAGAAGCATAGAGTCCACAGATAGGCCGAGATCACGTGGGCTGCAGGATAGTTGGTCAAGGCCTGGTGATGAGAGAAGATCATACCAAGGTGGCAGGGGAAGAGTATTTCTAGGTGGCAGAGACTTCGACAGGTATGTAATCTTTCTTAGCAGTCGCTCTCTCTCATTTCTCGTGCATTACTTTTCTGTTGAATCCAGTGTTGGAACTCTAGCCGGAGTGTGCTATGTAGTTGCTTTCTGTATTTTGTGCTCATATGCATTCAGTTTCCTGTTGCAAACCAAGAACAGTTATAAGTTGACCATAAATTGTCTGCCCCCCGTATGAATACAGAGGATGTTGATGAAACGGGTTTTTCTGATCCAGCTGCTTGTTGAGTGCTTGGTTCATCTTTCATGTGGATGCTACAGGTTCTTGTATGATAGTTGCCATTTTGAGATGCATGTAACGTTAGGGTGTAATGTAGTTTGGTTGCCGTCACTTGGTTTCTAAAAAAGGATGCTCCTAACTGGCCATAACTTTGTATCATGTCACTTGCATATGCAATTTTCTTTTCCAAGATGCCTAGATTGATGCCTATATCGAACGCTTCTAAATGTTTTGCAGGCCAGGAACAGGGCAGAGATGGTGAAGAGCTTCGGTGGAGTAGAATCAAGTTCTGTCATCAGCTTTTGACAATCGGAATCAAATAATACCTTCTTAATTTTATCTTTGCTCTCTTGTTTTTTGCTCTGGAAATGGAGTAAAGAATTCTTGAACACTGGCACTGGAACCATTGCATTGATCTATTGATACTTCAAACTATGTAAAATTGCAATTTTTTAACCAGATTTTCGTCTGTTTTGGGGCAGGGAGCCAGTACTGTTGGGTAGGACTCGGAATTTATTGAACGCTATGGAACTCGCATGTTTCTTCTGTCCTTTGCTTATCTTTATACAGTTGGATTTTGTTGTGCATGTGACCGCTAAGTTGGATTTATGCAGTGCTGCATTTTTCTTTCCCAAGTTCGATTGCGTTTGATTTGATGTATTCTCCTCTCTCCCGATTGGTGAACACAGGAGAAAGACAATTCCTTTGGTGGCTAAATATTTTCTTTACGCTGTTTTCTTTTGAAGGACTTGCAACTGACACTGATCATCAAGCCCTTGACCTTTTCCCCTGTAAATATAGATCAAAAGATTCTCGTGACTACTTTTCAGTGTACCATAGGTTGAAGTCGACAACTCTATGTTTGAACCATAGAACACTGTAAAAATGAATTCAAGCTGTGGAATAGACTCACTTTCAAATGAGTACGAGTATATCATTTTTATTTTTTAAGCAATTCTTTCTAAGTTTAAGCTAAGACAGGAGGTCCATTGTCCTGTAAGCCGTCTCGTTATGATTCTCTCTTAATGGTCTTCAATGAGATTTGTTTGTCAAGTTGACTTCAAAAGTATCGCATCTAACAAGGAAGGGAGCTCCATAGCAGTGATTTGATTTCAATCTTCAAACGAATCTACCCACTTGCAGATCTAGCAGAAGACTTACATACATAGCTAACTAGCAACTTGGCACATGCTCGGCCCAGTATATCTGTTGACAGCTCAAGTGACTTAGGATAGAGTTGGCAAATGCCCAGTAGAGAAAAGTCTTCAGACCACAACCGACCTCAATATCTACAAGACTTTGTTGATTTCTATGCTTTGCAAGTTCTTCAAATTTGGATTCACTTTTTTTAGTGGCCTTGATGCTTTCCATTTGAAGCTGACGACGACAGAAAAAGGAAAGCAGACCAAGTTGGTGGATGGTAGTAACTTTGGCATTATACACAGGCCTAGTTATGCCTTTTGATTAAAGAATCTTACTATCATTTAATCCCTAATTCGTGAAATTTAAGTACTTTGGTAATTTTGCTTTTAAATTGATTTTTCCCTTAATTTCCCCAAAAAATATATATATATATATGTTAGCGGCGTTGGTCAATGCCCTTCTTTTCTTCCGTTTCCTTTCTTGCTGCATCTGAACTTTTGTCATCTTTCAACTGAGGTCAGTTCAAATTATGATTAATTGCGACGAAGTTGATGTACACGAATCGACCTCCACCTGTTTGATATAAATCCTTTATCTCCTAATGGACTGGTTAAGACCCAGAAATCCCTGGGATCTGAAACTCGCGTTCAAAGCAACTGCGGTCATACTTCCTTTAGCAGTTGTGTACTCAGTCTTCATTGCAACTGGACAAAGAAGGAATATTGGTTCCTCTAATGCTTGTAAGTTCCCTGTCGTATTCAACTTTGGAGATTCAAATTCTGACACTGGTGGCCGCTCAGCTGCGTTTCAGCGAATTCCTTACCCGAACGGCTATTCTTTCTTTGGAAAACAATCGGGGCGTTATTGCGATGGACGGGTCATTGTTGATTTTATGGGTTAGTGATAACCAAGTGTTAGCTTGGCCACCAGATTGTTTGGAGGGTTTAATAAGGTTCTTTGGTAATTTTGTGCAGCTGAGAAGTTGGGATTGCCACATTTGAGTGCTTATTTAGACTCCATTGGGACAAATTTTAGGCATGGAGCAAATTTTGCTGTAGGAGGGTCAACGATACAGCCCCTGGATATAAGGATATTTGAGGGAGGTTATAATCCCATTTCTCTTGAAATACAGGTGCTGCAATTTGAACAATTCAAGGAACGCACCATCGAGCTATACGGCCAAGGTTGGAGTCGCAACGTGATATTTTTCTTTTGAGTATAGGAGATGGGTAATGGGGCTTTGGCCTTGAGTGCTTTCAATGTGGGATGCTTAAATGGTGCTTCTATTGTTATCTAGCTTTTGTAATTTCCAAGATGGGTTGAGTTACTGGATTTTTATTTTTCAGGTAGAAGCTCTTATGTTTTGAGTAATCTCCCACGGCCAGAGGATTTCTCCAGAGCTTTATACACCCTGGATATGGGACAGAATGATCTTCATTCTGCTTTTGAGTCTATGACACAGGAGCAAGTATTGGCATCCATACCCAGTATCATTCATCATTTTGCACAAGCAGTGGAGGTAACTTAAGTGCCCTTCTGTGCTAGTTCTTTTCTCTATTCTAAGGGAACCAATAATTATTTGCAATTTATGCACAAACGACCACCATTACCAGTTTACGAACAATTCATTTATGAACTCTGAGACATACAGTTTGGAAGAAAAAAATCGAAAAATGCAGAGCAATGGCCTTTATAAGCTGCAGATTGAGATCAAAGTAAAAAAAGTGTGAAGAGTAGAACCAACTGAATTTATGATATGTAAAGCAATATATTAGTATACATTTTTAACTTCACGGTTTTTTGGTTCTCTGGGAAACACTTTCAACTGCAGTTTACTTATGTTGTTTTGTTTCCAAGGTTTTCCCCAGATACTGAAACTAGCACAGTAGATCTATGAGGTAATACTCTAATAAATAAGCTGCAAATGGGGTTAAAATAAGAAAATTGCAGATAGTCGATAGATTAATGTGAATATGACACGTAAAGCAGTATGTTACTATACTCTGTTTTTCTATCTAAAAAATTCTCTCAACTTACATTTTGTTATCCGGTTGTTTCATTTCGAAGTCTCTAGCTATTGCAAGTATAGTCCACGAGGAACATGCAAAACTAAAATGCCTATGGAGAATGTTGGGTTGATGTATTTGAGTTTGCTTATCAGGGAAGATGTAGTGAAGTTAGGCTGCGCTGACATCTACACTTGTGGTTTATCACTTCAGAAACTATACCAACTTGGAGCAAGAACATTTTGGATACACAACACTGGTCCCATTGGTTGCTTACCTTTTGTTCATTTATATTATCCTCCAAAGCCTACAGATAAAGACACAAATGGCTGCGTGAAATCCCAGAATGAGGTTGCACAAGAATTCAACAGGCAGCTTAAGGAAAGGGTACTGCAGCTCAGGAGTCAGTTCCCTGATGCTTTCTTTACTTATACCGATATCTACACAGCTAAGTACTCGCTATTCTCTGAAGCAAAAGAATCAGGGTAAGAAGAACGAGTATGATGTAATTGAGTTTGTATCCTTCAGTTCTGGGGCTGCTACTTGACTACTATATTCCCTCTGAGTTGTTGGCTCTGCAGGTTTGATGATCCCCTCGAGTACTGTTGTGGATACTATAGAGACAATGGTGTTCATTGTTGGCAGAAGCGAATGGTGAATGGAACGGAAGTTGGTAAGAAGCCATGCCACAACCCCAGAATCTACATAAGTTGGGATAGCGTGCATTACTCCGAAGCCGCAAACCACATAGTAGCCAAAATGATTCTTGACGGATCAATGTCAGATCCTTCGGTACCCATCAACGAGGCATGTCACAGGACTGTCCAGTCATGAGCTCTGTCTCTAATGCCACCCATCAATGTGACATGATCTTCAGCTTTATGCGTTAACTGCTAAGCGTTCAATGTGAAACCAATGTTTTGTGTCTGAAGATGCGATCAGGTTACTTGAAACAAAGTTCAGAATCGTGATTAAAAAAACAAAAAAAAAAGAATAAGATAAACGACTCCACTGGGGATCGAACCCAGAATCTCTGGTTCCGTAGACCAGCGCCTTATCCATTGGGCCATGGAGTCAGCTGTTCGACATACTATAAAAGCTCCAAATTTTAAATTTTAAAATATCAGTGTTGATTAAAAAAATTAACATAAAATATTTTAATTTTTAGATTCAATAATTATCGGTTATTTTTAAACGATTTAAATATAAAATTTATTATTTTAATTTAGTTCTCTAACTTTTTCTAATTTATAATT
Organism: Erythroxylum roigii; assembly: GCA_027576455.1. Taxonomy (NCBI): domain Eukaryota; kingdom Viridiplantae; phylum Streptophyta; class Magnoliopsida; order Malpighiales; family Erythroxylaceae; genus Erythroxylum; species Erythroxylum roigii. Next base: position 9,023,131 of record JANZXV010000003.1, read on the forward strand.
TTGAGTCAATATATTTTGCTATTTTAATTTTTATTTATGTATTATTTTGTATAAACCAAAATTTCGGGTACAATTTGATACAAAAATTCAGTATAATAACTTATGTTATTACAAATTTCCTTTACAAAATATTTAAGTAAAGTTTCCAATTTAAGAAAAAAGGCTTTTCAAAAATAAGAAATTATAAAAAGTTTATATTCGGTAATCTTTATGTTAATTATAATTTAAAAAAGGGTGGTTATTAATAACGTTTTAGATCATCAAATGTATATCACTGACTGACTATTTAAATAACAAAATTTAAATTTAAAAAATAATTTACTAATATAATTTAATTAAAGATTTACATAATTTCTTGACTGAATTTCAACAAAGTTCTTTTCATATTTAAAGCTTCCTCGTAATCTTATCATATAAAGTCTCTTTTATTTACTAATTTAAATCATTTTATTGTACCCTTTTAATTAGAGTTCGTTTAATATGATCCTAATTCAAATCATTGGTAACTTAAAAGTAACAAAACCATAGCTAAACCAAAAGGAGAAAATACTTATCTCACTCGTGAATTGATCCAAACTCTATCGGTTTATGCTTTACAATCAATCGATTGTTTGTAGTCTAATGATGTAATAATATTATATATATATATTCAGATGTATATGATAAAGTCCATGAGATAAGTACACATTTCAAATAAAATTATGAAGATATTCATATTGTATTTATGTATTATCTTTAAATTATTCGTAACTATTGTTCTATTAAGATTGAACATTAAAAAAACAACATTAAAAAAACATCAATAGATTAGCATACATTATGTTTTTTCTTATAAAGGAAGTAGTTGATACTAAAATAAGATGACACTTAAGCAAATGTGAGGGTATTTATTAGAGAACAAGTTTACTGAACTAACTTTATATGATAAATCCATTTGAAACATTATTTGTATGTCTATGAAAAATGTAACATCCCATTTCCCATACTAATGATTAAAACCTTAAGATACGGTAAATGTGGGATCAATGATAGACTAAGAAAAATGCATCTCATGTTCATGCATATTGTTAGCATACACACAAATGAATTTAAATTTTGCACAAATTAAAAAGACTGTACATACATTCATTTACAATTTTCGAGTACAATTGATTGTAAATGTGATTATGCGAGAATTGTGAATTAATTGAATTGAAAAACGATGTGGAGAATATGTGTATTGATTTAGAAATTTTGGAGAATTTTAGGAGAATTTTAGAATTTGTTGAATATTACTGGATTAGGGAAAATGCTAATTAGCAAGTAAATTGATAAATGGAAATAAAAATAGGAGTCAAATGATATTGAAGAATTTTATTTAAGACTTTAGAATTTGTAAGAAAATGATATTAAAAATTGGGAGACAATTATAGTAAAAATATTGGAGTTGGTTGAACTAGTTACATGAGAACTAGTTAAAGCCTTAAAAGATGGATGAGTAACAAGTGTCACATATAAAGTTAATCTTTAAAAAGTTTACTGCTGTTCCTTTAACTTTAAAAAACAAAGACACTGTTTGTCTTGTCTTAAAAATATCTTCTTTGTAGTAGGTATCTTCTTCGATCTTGTTCCCTTACACAAAGTTTTTGATCAAATACCCTCCAAAGCTAAACTTTGCTTTTCCTTATCTTCTACCACTCCCACTTTGTTATCTATTTCTTCTGCCTCAAGAAAACCTGACTCAAATCATCTGTAAGATAAAGTATGTGGTTGCAAGAAAATTAGGGCTTCTTGATATTTAAAGATTTTGGAGTTTTAACAAGTAAGTATTGTGTAAGATGCTTCATTGCCTGAAACTGTTGATCGTGTTGAGACAAGTAATGAATGGAGTCAATGGAGAGATGAATTAGTAATGAACATGTTTGATGAATGGAGAAACAACAATTAAAATGTGAATTTCCTTTTAGAGTGTGAGTTATTAGATTAGTGAATTGCGGGATTCATTTCGGTAGACTGTTATTGTAACTAAATTGAGGGATTGTTTTCATATCTTCTTCTATTGTTGACTTTGAATGAAACTGAATATAAGCAGACAAATAAATTTATGTTACGGATGTGTTGTTGATACTTAATAGCATGTTATTGCAAATTGAATATTATCTTCTTTAACTTGCAAATTGCTATCAATTTATGTTGCTTAAAAACATCTGTTGAATGGTTTGGCACGTTGTGGGATTCTTGACATTGCGTGGTTTAGGTGCAATGTCAAGAATTTGGACTGACAGTAAAACATATGCATTTGTGACTTTAATGGAGGAGGTTGTGATAGCTGGTCATAGGGCAGATAATGCCCAATTCAAGCCCGGTACTTTCCAAATTCTTGCTCGTTAGATGGTGGAGAAGTTTTCTGAGTATAGGATTGACAAGAGACATGCAAAAAATAAGCACAAGAGGTTAAAAGAAAAATATCAGACAGCTTTTGACATGTTAAACTGTAATGGCTTTGGGTGGAATGAGTCTAAGCAATGCGTTGAGATCGATAGCAAGCAAGTCCTTGATGAATGGATGAGGGTAATTATGTGCTTATTGTTGATTGTTTTTAGAAGTGTCCGAATAATCATATGTAATTCGTGCTAACGTTTTCTGATGTTTATTCCAGAGACACCGGAATAAGTACTACATTTCTGACAAGCCATTCCCGCTTTACCCAATACTTGAATTTGTATTTGGGCGGGACAAAGCCACTGGTAGAAGGGCTCAGAATGATGTTGATCCTCATCATGACTTTGTTGATGAGGGTGAAACAGAAGGCGAAGCACCAGCGGATGAACCAACTTTTAATGACCCTTTTGATCAACCAGCCCCACAAACAACTCCTGCTCTGACTACTTCAGTCCATATCTTCGGTTCCGTCGCATCTTCTAGTAACACTACGGGAAATCAACAAAACAAAGGGAAACGGAAGATGCGGGATAGTGAAGCGCTGGAAAGCCTTGCAGCATCATTTGCTCGTGCCATTGACACTATCAAAGAGAATGCCAGGGTTATTGCAGGCGCCATTGCAGAAATGCAAGGAGCTAAGTTGGGTGAAGAGCTTGTCAATTTGGGCTTCTCCATTGACGAAATTGTCAAGGCTGGAAAGATATTCGGGAGGCATACTGAATTAATGAATATTTTCTGAGGTTTACCACCAGAAGTAAAACATGCTTATGTTAGGAGCCTTTTAGAAGATGACATATGACTTGCTGTATAATTTTTTAATTTGCATGGTGATGAAACTGGGTACATGTCATCTTGAATGACGTATGTTTGAAAAATTATCTTACTTATGAATGGTTGGTTTACTTACTATTTAATGTTTGTTATTTTCCTGTGTGTATGGATGATGATAATATGATTCCTTTTCAGGTACTAAAATATGGGCCGATACAATTTTTATGTGGTCTTTATTGGACGTCAAGTTGGTATTTTTACCAATTGGGATGATGTCAAATTAGCAACTGGAGGATTTCCGAATGCTCAATTCAAGGGGTATCGGACATTGAATGAAGCACAAACTGCTTATGCCATGGACTCATATAGGCCGACTCTTCGCAATGTAGACATTGTCCTCACCGCCATTGAATCCTCCTCTATGCCGACTCCAGTCGCACGACCAACAAATGAACAAGTCAATGAAGTTACAACTTTGCAGACAAACATGACATGGGCTCAAGCATTTTTACTCATAGCCATTGGTGTCATTTTGGGATTTGTTGTTAAGGACATAATTAATAAATTCTAAGGCTTTAATGTTTATTGAACCAATTATGTAACTAGTTCTATGAATGCTTAGAATTTTTTTTTATGTTGAACCTTTATTGTAATTAATTCTATGAATGTTTTTATGTTTTATTTCAATGTATGTTGAACCTAATATCTAATTGATTCCATGAACGGTTAGAAGTTTTATTTCAATTTATGCTTACCTTATTGTTACTAATTTTGTATTAATTGTCATTCATATTAATATTAGCATTATTATTATTTCTATTATTATTATCAATACTATTATAATTAATTTCTTATTATCATTATTATAATTATTCTTATAATTAATAGTATTATAATTTTGTTATTATTATTATTATTGTTATTACTAATATTATTATCAATATTATTATAATTAATTTCTTATTATCATTATCATTATTATTCTT
>JANZXV010000003.1:9027751-9037988 GCA_027576455.1 Erythroxylum roigii
CACCAAAGGATTTTGTTAACCTAATTGTCCTTGAAGAACAAGTGGTAAATCTAATTGGTTGAGGATACTACAACAAGTTCAAAGTAGATTGCTAAAGGAAAAGAGTCAAAGCCAAAGGATTTGGATACACGAAGAAGGAGAGGATAGCGCAGCGAGGATTTAAAGCTGTAGCAAAGGAGTTGGTAATACTCCTGATCTTGTTTATGTTTTATTATCCTTATACCATATCATGTATGGATTGGCATGTTTCTTTGGATATGTTGCTTTCTCTGCAAAATGATTTCTTAAAAGTTTTGAAATATATCGTTTCTCCAAACTAAGCATGCTTTCTTTTTCCGATCCAACACTTTTGACCATAACTTCTTCTCTAGACCTTCAAATGAGTTGATTCTTGAACCATTAGATTTGTAAGACATTTTTATACCTCTCCAAACTTGGTAGCATTCTAAATTGATTTGAAAAAGATTGACTGAATGAAAGTGAGAGAATATGTTGGAATGTTATAAATTGGTGTTGTTTTATTGAACATACTTCGGTGTTTTGATTATATCTGGATCTATAGGATTCCAAAATGAGATAAATTTTTATTTGGAGTAAACTACAGAAATGGGGATAAAAACCATATGAAAAAGTATAATAGTGATTCAATCTCTAAGATGTTCCAATTTTGAATGGAAGTTATGCATAGTACACTATTTTTGAATATGAACAACCCAAAAATATTTGAGGCATATCTTCCGAATTACTGAACCAAATTGCATGATTTTGGTGTCAATAGAAACATAAGGCATTGAGGAACACTTTCCTAAAAGAGAGTAAGACCATATTACCTCATTCTCACCTTCTGATTGAATGTGAACGATAAACCCAGAGGTCTAGAATTTTGAAGAATTTATAAGAAGAGATGAGATTTTTGATAATGTGCGATCATATAATGTTGGAATAACATTAATGAGTGAATTTTTGGTATTAAAGTACCAAAGACATGTGTTTAACGGAGATGAAGTGGTCCATATGATTAAAGTTGTGATTCAAAAAGAGAAGTAAAGTGTACCTAGTGAAAATGAGCGAGAAATGAGTTACTATGAAAGCAAGTGATGCAAAAAAAATGAGAAGGTGATAAAATGTGAAATTTTATAATATATTCGGGGTTGTCATGATTATGCATCGTACATATTCCATATACACACGTTTGTGTAAATGAATGCTTATAATTGTACAAAGTTATTAAAGTGTGTATTGTTGAAATGAGTTTTGCAGGTTAAAAGTCCGCATTCAGACATTTCCAGAATTTGGAAGAAAATGCTAATATGGAGCGTACTGTGAATAAACCGAGATGGTCTCACTACGTTGTTCATTTTTGTTTGAATTTTGAATTAATTGACTACTAGATGATGATATGAATGTGAATGATTGCGCTGATTTCGGATAGAAGGTCCGATGATTGTGATGTTTGATTGGGATATTAAAGTGCTACTTGTATGTGAATGAGATGAAATAAGTGTACATAATATGATTGTTAAATGTCAGACCACGGTTTGATGATAAGTGTGTTTAAATGTGCATTTGCATATGAATAAAAGTGTGATTCTCAAATTTAATGTTGAATGTTGGACTAAGGTCCGATGAGATGTGAATGTGAGTGAATGAGAATATGTAAATGTAATTGAGACATTCCATTTCATGAATACATGAAACATAATGGCAGTTGTGACCAGAGTAGCCACTGATTAGGGCTTAAATCTCAAAGTGCGAAAAAGAGCCTCGATCTCAAAAGTGATTAAGAGCCTAAGGCTTACTATGTAAAATGAGCCTTGTATCCCCAGCAGATAAGGGACAGTTAGTAATGAGCCCGGTATCCAATGGATATGGGACAGTTTAGGTACTCGGTCACAACAAAGTAATAAATGGAAAGTGGGTCTCATGTGCACTACATATGCATAATACATATGGTTATAGTTTATTGAGTGTGAAATGTGAAATGATGTGACTATGAATTATGTGTTATGTGACTGGGTGAGCCATCAATGATTGTCACTCACTGAGTTCGCAAAACTCACTAAAAATTTGCAAATATTTTTTTCAGGATCAGAAGAATACCCAGTTAGGTAAACAGGAGTATACCTACTGCATGCAAGTGAGAGATAGAGGGCGGTATCAGTTCGCGTCTGCATTGTAATGTAAAGAGATTATGGCTAAAGTGTTTTGTATTTGTAATGGGCCCAAATGGTTATTAAAATTCTGTTGATTGTATTGTTATAATTTAAAAAGTTTATGAACAAAATAGGCCCTATTTGATTATCGATTTCCGCATACTATGTTTATGGTTTTAAAAAATTATACTAATTTTTTACTGACTGAGTACTCTAGCATGCCACCCTCACGGGGCTCGGACTCGGATATCACTGAAGATGTCAGGTACGTGTCTTGCGGGAGTGGGCTGTTACATAAACAATGGACTCGTATGGACTTTATGAGACCAAGGTTTAATATGGCTAACCAAGAAGTAGTTAGGCCACCCGTACAAGCAGCATCGTTTGAAATCAAACCAGCCTTAAACATGCTTCAACAGAACATGCAGTTTTATGGACTAATAAATGAAGATCCTAACGCACATATAATGGACTTGCTTGAAATCTGTGATACCTTTCGGTACCATTAAATGTCAAAAGAAGCAGTTAGAATTAGACTTTTCCCTTTTACCCGTAGAGATAGAGCAAAGGCTTGGTATCATTCCCTCAACCCAGCTAATGTCACGACTTAGGATCAGCTAGTTCATGCCTTTTTAGATAAGTATTTGCCCTGACCAAGACCACGAAGATCATTAAGGAGATTACTAACTTCCAGTAAAGTGACGGGGAGTTGATCTATGAAGCGTGGGAATGATACAAGGATTTGCAACAAAAATGTCCACACCATAACTTACCCAAGGAATTCTTATTGCAAACATTCTATAATGGAGCAACCCCACATATGAGAGGCACAATTGACGTAGCTTCAGGAGGATCATTGATGAGAAAGACGGTGGATGAAGCAGAAGAGCTGATAAAAGAGATGACGAGAAATAGTTGCCTGTGGACGAATGAGCGAAGTAGACAAACTACTACTTTCTGATAACAAAAAGGAATTGTAGCTGTTAATCAAATGATGTAAATGCAAGAAAAAATTGATAACTTGACTTGATAACTCAAAAATATGAAGACTTCGTCCTTAGCTCCGGTGAAAGTCGTATAACTTAAATGTGAACTCTATAGACAAATGGGCCATGATATAGTGGACTATTTCTTGATGAAGGAAAGTGATCCAGAGTAAGTGAATTACATGGGAACTCAATATGAACGAGAAGGGGGAAACAACCCCTCCTCTGACACTTACAACCCTGGGTGGAAGAATCACCCTAACTTCTCGTGGACGAACAATGCTGGAGCATAGTTCATACCTCAAGGACAATCAAGTTTCCAATAAGACAAACAAAGTTCAATGGAATCTAAATTAGATAGGATTTTAGATAAGTTTGGAACTCTAGAGGATGTACAAAAGAAGTTGGATGGAAAATTTGAACAAGTAACAAAGAACCATGCCTCTTCAATCCATAATCTAGAGGTATAAGTAAACCAATTGTCAAAGGTTTTCTCTACGTAAAATGTGGAAAGTCTTCTTAGCACTTCGAGAACAAAACCAAGGGAACAACTAAAGTTGATTACACTTCGAAGTGGGAAGGAACTTGAACCACCCACAAAGACAATATAAGAGCTTATCCGTCCTGTTGAGAAAAAAATAGAAAAGGAGAAAGAAATGAATATGAGTGAATACACTCCTTACATTGCCCCTCTATCGTATCAACCCAAGATCCCTTTTCTTGAATGATTACAAAAGAAGAATCTAGATGCACAATTTGCAAAATTCGTTGAGAAACTAAAGATGCTACAAATAAATATCCCATTTGTAGAAGCTTTGGAACACATGCCTAAATACGCAAAGTTTTTGAAGGACATATTATCAAAAAAGGTACTTAGGAAGATAATCAGATAGTAGCTCTAATTGGCACCTTTAGTTCCATAGTCACGAGTCAGATGCCATCTAAATTGAAGGATCTAGGGAGTTTCATAATACCTTACGTGGTTGGTGAGTTTGAATTCACAAAGTGGCTGTATGATTTAGGTACAAGTATTAACTTTATGCCTTTATAAATATTCAAGAAATTGGGACCAGGTGAGGTCAAGCCAACATCGATGTTAATTTAGTTGGCTGATCAATCCATTAAAAGACCATTTGGAATAATGGAAGACGTTCTGATGTAAGTGGACAAGTTCATTATTCCTGTAGATTTTATGGTTCTCAATTTTGAAGAAGATAAGAAGTGTCCACTGATCTTAGGTCAACCATTTTTATGAATACAAGGAAAGCAATAATTGACGCTCACAAAGAGAAATTAACACTTTGAATAGGTAAGGATTAGATCGAATTCAATATGAATAAAGCTGTAAAGAATCCAACTGCGAGCAACATATGCATGAAGGTTTAAATTATGGATAAAAATTTGCAAGAACAAGTTGAGAGTTACATCGCAGAAGTACAGTAAGTGGAAACGGAGACAGAAAATGGATATTAGAAACTTGAATCTAAAGGAGACGATGAGATGGAGGAGTAGGATGCTCAAATACATCAAGATAAAGTGGTCCAAACCGAAGCACCCATACCACCCACATTAGAGCTTAAACCTTTACTGGCACATCTCAGATATACCTTTCTGGGTGAAGGTAAAACACTATCGATAATAATCTCAAATCAATTGAATGAGAAACAAGAAAGTAAGGTGGTAGAAATTTTTAGAAAGCGAATGAAAGCCATCGGATGGCAGATTGCTGATATTTGAGGTATAAGCCCAAATGTTTGCATGCATTAAATAAACCTAGAGGAAGGATGTAAAGCGGCTAGGAAATGTCAACGAAGGTTGAACCATAACATGAAGGAGGTCATCAAGAAGGAGATATCAAACTCTTTGATGAAAGGATAATTTATCCCATCTCTGATAGTGAATGGATTAGTCTAGTACAATGTGTACCTAAGAAGGGTGGAATGACGGTAATAGAAAGTGATAGTGGAGAAGTAATTTCAATAAGAACCGTCACAGGATGGAGAGTATGCATAGATTATTGCAAACTCAACTCGTGACTATGAAAGATTATTTTCCTCTCTTGTTCATAGATTAGATGACAAAAATGGTAGCTGGACATTCATTTTGTTGCTTCCTAAATGGATATTTAAGATATAAGATCTTCATTTATTGTGATGATCAAGAAAAGATCACATTCACCTGCCCTTATGGTACATTTGTGTGCAGACAGATGCCTTTCAGACTATGCAATGCCCTAGCTACATTTCAAAGATGTATGATATCTATCTTCGCCAATATGATAGAAGTATAATGGAGGTGTTCATAGATGATTTTTTTCAATTTTTGAAGATTCTTTCGAATGTTTAACTAATTTGGACAGAGATCTTCAAAGATGTGAATAGTCACACTTGGTCCTAAATTGGTAGAAATTCCATTTTATGGTGCAAAAGGGGATAGTGCTAGGGCAAAAAATCTCACACTAAGGATTTGAGGTTGACAGAGAAGGATTTGAGGTCGATAGAGAAAACAAAAGTGATAGAGAAACTTCCATTGCTAAGAAATGTAAAAGGTGTGTGAGGATTCTTAGGTCATTAAAGATTTTACTATCGATTCATCAAATACTTTTTGCAAATTGCAAGACATTTGACAAGGATTTTAATCAGAGATATGGCCTTCCTGTTTGATGACAAGTGTATGTTTGCGTTTAAGAAACTAAAAGAGGCATTAATATCAGCACCAATTTTATCAACACTGGACTAGACACTTCCGTTTGAAGTTATGTGTGATGCAAGCAACCAACCCATAGGTTGTGTATTGGGCCAAAGGAATGATAAAAGGTTACATGCGATTTATTATGCTAGTAAGACTCTTGCACGACCTCGATTGAATTACACTACTATAGAAAAGGAATTACTCACAGTAGTGTATTCATGTGATAAGTTTCGACAATACCTTTTGGGCTTAAATGTAATCATATTCACAGATCATGCGATGTTAAAATACCTTTTCAACAAAAAAATACAAAACCAAGGCTCATTCGATAGGTGTTACTTTTACAGGAATTTGATATAGAGGTTAGGGATTAAAAGGGAGATGAAAATGTGGTGCAGACCACTTATCCAAACGGGAAGGAGGGGAATGCAAGCCAACCGAAGATATTAATGAAAAATTTCCCAATGAAACCTTGATGCTACTTGAAAGTTTGACTACACCATGGTTTGTTGATATTGTAAATTATATTGCCAGTGGTAAACTTCCTTCAGATTTATCTTACCAACAAAGAAAGAGATTCTTGCATAATTGTAACCGATATATATCGGATGAGCCAATTTTATATAGAGCATGCATTGATGGGTTAATACGACGATGTGTTCTAGAGGAAGAAATGTTGGACATCTTAAAGAAATGTCATGAAGGTCAGAATGTTAGACATTATGGAGCCAGTAAAGTGGCAGCTCAGATACTCAAGGATGGATTTTATTAGCCACAATTGTTTAAGGATGCTTATACTTTCGTAGCACAATGTGATCAATGCCACAAAGTAGGTAACATCTATAAAAGAGATGAGATGCCTTTATCCAAATTTTTAGAAGTGGAAGTCTTTGATGTATAGGCCATCGATTTTATGAGTCATTTCCCATCTTCAATAGGAAACATGTACGTTCTAGTAAGGGTGGATTATGTTTCGTGTTAGGCTGAAGCAGTGGAATCTCCAACCAATGATGGAAAGGTAGTGCAAAAGCTCATCAAATGTTCATTCAATCAGTTTGGAGTGCCACGTATGATAATAAGTGATGGAGGTACACATTTTTGCAATTGGTCATTTGATACTCTCTTAAAAAGATATTGTAATATCTTGTTTTTTGGTATATGCTTAGGATTCAACCCTAGATTAAGTATTGCATATACATGCATAACATTAGCATTCATACAAAAATTGATATTTGTACACATTACGAAGATAGCATATGCACTTAATTGACTTATTCCGGGGTATGAAAGAAGTTAAGTGAACATGATGTGAATTGTGATTTAGTATGTCTTGAATTTTGGTATTTTCAGATTTCAATTAGTAAATTGGGATTAAATGTTATTAATTGAGAGATTAATGGATTAAATGTACATTTGGTCAAAAATCAAAATCAAAATAAAAAATAAATGCCAAGAGGTAGGACAAATTGATATATGAGAATTAGGGTGAATAAGCCTAAAATTGAGTGACATTTGGCATAGCAAAATGCGTGACAAATGGACAAATTATTGGGTGACAAGTGGGCCAATATTAGGGTGACATGTGGACTAATTAATTAGTGACTAATGGCAGCATCTTGATTATGCAAATGTAAGACTTGTCTTAAGACAAGTGTTGTGTTTTAATGGTGACACCTAGCATGTGAAGTAGCAAGTATTTGCAGCAGAGTTTTGCTACTTTTTTCTTTTGTTTTCATCACCAAAAATTGCTCCTACTTTCTTCTTTGTATTTGACCTAAACCCTAGCCAAATTGTTGCACCAAAACCAGCTTTTTCCTTACACAAAATAGCCAAGAAAACCAGCTGAACGTTTCCTTCATCTTGTTGTCCAAAATCAACCTGTTTTCATCTTAAGTTTGTGATGAATTTTGCTTGAGTGGAGACTTGATTTAATATGAAATTTGAGTTGAATTGAAATCCTAACAAGTATTTGAAAATCTAAGTTTTATGGCATGTCAAATGATATAAGAATGATGCTTCAATTGGAATGAAATGCATGTGTTATTGGTGAAGATATGTGCGAGAAAATATTGCATAAACTTGGAAGTTTTTCTGTTTTGTTTTTGGCATATGGAAACCGTGGAGTATAGGGCATTATGAGAATGAATTGGAGTGGAATTTAATGTATAAAGAAGGCATATTTATGCTAAACAAAGATGTTAATTTGATGTTCTTGAATTGGGAAAGAACTAGGACTATATGCATAATAATACAAAAGTTTCTAGCTTGATTTTTGATGTAAGAAAGAGTAGGATTTGTGAGTTGTTACTTGAATAATTTTGAATTGGAATAAGAGAGTTTATTGATGAGGAATTGGTGTATGATTCAGGCCTAATAGAGGTATAATTGATGAACTGTAACACCCCACTCCCGCATGACCCGAACCCGATATCATTGGTGATATCCAAGTCCGTACCCCGCGAGGGTGGCGTACTACATTAGTCGGTCAGAAGAATCACAGTATAAATTGTTTTTTTTTCTTTTATTTTTTTTGATACTCTTATGTGAGCGGAAAAGACAGTAAACAATCGATCCCACGTTCAGAAATAAACAGTCTCAGTTTCAGAATTAAACATGTTCAGTTATTGCAATCCTTCAACAATAATTTACAATCATTTAATGAACAAAAAGCCAAAACCAAAATGGGCTCATTACAACTATATGCATCCTTTACAGAAATTTCAGAATACAATTATGCGACCCTAATGTAGACACGAACTGATCCCGACCTCTATCCTTCACTTGCCTACAGTAGACATACTCCCGTATCGAACGGGGTACTCTTCAAGCCTGAAAAATAGATGCAAAATTTTGATGAGTTTTTTGCGAACTCAGTGAGGAACCATCATCGATTGTTCGCCCAGTTCATGCATCATTTAAGCACAGCACAGAATAATACAGAATATAAAAATCACAATTGGTTTGCAATAATAATAATACAGTCAGAAATACCATGTAATAATCACATCACACTTTTATAAGGCATTCATGCCTTTTTCCCATTTACAGTATGTAGTCAAATATGTATGCAATGCACATGTGACACTTTCCAGTTATTACAGTGTTGTGACCGAGCGCATAAACAGTAAATAGTGGACGCTTGGCCTCTAGGGAGTAAGACTCCCTTCGAGCTCGAGGCTCTTTTTCAGTATCAGTATCAGTGGACGCTTGGCGTCTAGGGAGTAAGACTCCCTTCGAGCTCAAGGCTCTTTTTCAGTATCAGTATCAGTGGCGACTCTGGTCACAACTGTTGTTATTATTATCAGTTTATGCATTGATGTATGCAATGCATATGCCCAATTTAACAGTCAGTATCAAATAGTCTGCCCCAGTAGAGGCAACGAAATGAAACACAGTATAGCAAGCAGATCACAGTATATCACAATTGATCACAGTACAATATCTCACAATTGATCACAGTATAAGTAATTCAGTTCACAGAATCACAACCAGAAATACTTCTATATCAGTTCTCCCAATTCATCGGACTCTCCGTCCGGAATCCAATCATAAACAAAACACAATTTCCGCCATTATCTCCACAGTGAACATATAATAATTGAGCGAAAGCCATCTCAGTCACTCACTTGTACTTTCGAGCTACTACCTGGAAGTCTCAGTGACGTCGGTGGACCGACGCTCCAAGTGTGACTCTAAAACAGTTACAGTATACAATGATTACCAAAACTTCAATCAGAACTATTTCAGAATGCACATGCAGCGCTTAAAATGTGTACAATGCATGTTCATGATTTTCCCGGCCCTAATTCCAATTTTTCAGTCAAAAAAATCCGTCTAACAATTAGAAATCCAACGGCACTGACAGTACTCAATTCGGATCTCTATAGGTCCAAAAATAAATAAAACAGTGATCAAAGACCATTACCCGATCCCACGTCAATTTCCCGTCCAAAATTCCCAATTTCTGGTAAAATGAAATTCAATATTATACGAATCCGATGCCTCAAGAATCAGGTCAATCGGACGTCGGACGGAAAAGATATGAGCAAAAGAAGCTCAAAACCAATTAAATTTTAAAAAAAGAAAACCTATCTCGCGAGTGCGAGACGTTGCACTCGCGACGCACGTGCGGCTACAATAAGCCGCTCGCGATCGCGATCGGCTCGCGGTCGCGAGATGCTCGCGACCTCAAGCCACTGCCTTCTTCCTTCACCTTTTTCCCATTTTTTCAAACCGAATTTCAAACAGTCATAATTCTTTGCACACATTTCAGAAAATTACAAACTATACCTCGTTGGAAAGATCATGAAGCCCTCTACAAGTTTCATGTAGAATACAAAAATCAATTTCACCTCTAAGGGTGTCCAAAAATCCAATCAAAGTTTTTGTTCAGTCAATGCCTCTCCA
>JANZXV010000003.1:9050922-9066674 GCA_027576455.1 Erythroxylum roigii
GGTTTAAAATTTTTTTATTTGCAAATAGGTCCGTAGGAATGTTATATTTCACGGAACTACCCGGAATTTTCCGGTATCTGTGGTACCGACAAAAAACTGCCGGTACCGGCCGAAATTTTTGCCCGGTACTTTTGTACCCGTACCCGTACCAATTTTCGGCTAGTACGGAACCGGCCAGTACGGCACAAAATTCATATTGTTGCTCCTAAGTATCTAACAGTTTGTTAAATTTGGTATTAATAATTAATTTATTAATTTTTAATGCAGCAAAAAAAGATGTATAATTTCAACCAATACATAGTATAGGCATAGTACTAAATTATTAAAACTTTTTTTTCTGTCTTTAAAATATGAACTGTAAAGTTCCTGCAATTCAACAGGTCAGATTTCAAAGATAAAGTTCTACCTTAGATTTTTATTAGACACATACTTATATTAAAAAATGTATTCCTTCAAATGTGTAATTGGATAGTTACATATATATGATTCTTTTTGTAGAAGTTTCATAATTTTGAGTCTTTATAAAATAAGTGACATGTATATGAAACAAAGAAAAGGAAGGATGATAGTTACTTCAAGGTCAAGAGATGATAGTTATTTGTATAAGAAAAAGAATGATAATTACTTAAAAAAATGAAAATAATAATTATTTATACATAAAAAATAATGACAATTGTAAAATTATCTTCAATTTATTTACTTATATATATATATATATATTAAATTTTATGTAGTTGAATTGATAAAAAATATTCCATGTTACATAATTAAATATATTAATTTAACATAATAAATACTTAATGAATATTTTCTAAAGTTTATATACCTTATACTTTATATACTTTAGTATTTAATTAAAATTTAAAATGTCTACACTTTGTTGTGAAAATTGACCGCATTAGAGCAAGTTCTCAGCTAAATAGGATTGAAGAACTCGTAATGAAAAAATAAACACGCAGATTTTTATGTAAAAAAGTTCCCAAACAAATCAAGGTAAAAATGACAAGTAGAAGAAAAAACTTCACTGTGAAAAATTTAAGAGTTACAATTTCTCTCTCTTTTACAAGAAGAAACACTAACTCTCTCTAAAAAAAAAGGAAAAACACTATTTAAATTGTGGAGATTAAATTAAAAAAGACAAGATTTTGGATGAATGAGAAAGCCTATTTATAAGCCTCCTAGATGCGTCTAGCCAATTGTGGACAAAATGTTCACAACTGACTGGCCTTCATTTTTTGACTTTGTGTAGTCGGCAACAACCCTTCTTAACTTTGGTGCAATCGGCAACAACAATCTCCCACTTGAAGATTTGATTGAAAGTCAATCATATCTTCATACCATTCTTTCTTCCTTGCCATTTCCATGTTGCTCATGTCTCCATCATCTGTAAGAGGATCGGCACCAAAATCTGATCCCTAATATCACAATGCAACATTTGATATCCCTTTAATGTGTCTCAAGACCCTTTGTATAACATTCCAATGCTTTTTGTCAGGATTTGCCATGTACCGACTAACTACTCTTACTGTATATGCAATGTCTAGTCTTGTATATATCAGAGTGAACAGTAAGCTTCTCACTGCTGATTTATGCGATACTCAAGACATCTTCATCCTCTTATCTTCACTGCTAGGATTCATATTGGAGGATAACTTGAAGTTAACAGGAAGTGAGGTAGAAATTGACTTACAATTTTACATGTTGAAGTGTTGTAAGATCTTCTTCAGATAATTCTTCTAAGAAAGCCAAATCCTCCTATTACTTCTTTTTTGGTAAATTTGCATTCTTAGAATCTTGTTTGCTGGTCTCAAGCCCTTCATTTCAAGTTGCCTAACCAACTGAGCCTTTAATTTTATAATACAATCTTTGTTGGGTTTTGCTGCCAACATGTCGTCTCCATACAACAACAAGATCAATAGTCATTGTCACCAATCCTCTTGAAATATGCACAAGGATCTGTATTTAGTCTGTTATATCCAAGACTCATAATGAATGAATCAAATCTCTTGTACCAACACCTCGGCATTTGCTTTAGACCATACAGAGATTTGTTTAACTTGTAAACCAAGTTCTACTTTCCTGCTTTTTCAAAACCTCGTGGTTTAAGCATATAAATATTTCTTCAAGATTTCCATGAAGAAAAGCAGTCTTTACATCTAACTGTTCTAGATGTAAGTCAAACCTAACACATATTGCCAAGACTACTCAAACTGTAGTAAGTTAAACCATAAAGGAAAATATTTCATCGAAATCAATCTCTTCCTTCTGAGCATATCCTCTCACCACCAATCTTACACGATACTGCTCCACTTGATCATTGCAATTTCATTTGATCTTACAAACCCATTTGTTTCCAGTGGCCTTCCTTCCTTGTAATAGTGGCATAAGTTCCCAAGTCTTATTCTTATAAAGAACTTCAATTTCTTCCTACATTGCTGTCATTTATTGAGGTGCATCTGAACTGTTCATTGCCTCTTGGAGAATTGATGACTCCCTATCCTCAGTTAAAAGACAGTATGTAACATTACCCTCCTTAATATAGTTTGAATGCTAATATAGCGACCTTTTTGGGCAATCTGATGGACGAGTCTTTGGAGTTTCAGACTTTATTAGTTCTTGTACCTCATGCTCTTGTGTTGTTTCAGAAGAATCCATCTAGGATTCTTTTTCTGTCGGAACAATGGTAGTATTTAAATCTTCCTTTGATGTGTTATCATCTTCTCCTTTATTTTATAACTCATCTACAAAGATTACATTGCTTGTACTTATGTTTGGGATTGTACATCACACACATAGGAATTTCGAATATATGGAGGTTTGAATAATCAACTAACTTATCAGTCCACATCATACATCAGTGCCATATCATTGCATTTGAACATCCTGAAACAACTGATGTTTTTGCCTCTGTAAAGTCTATCCCTTCAGCATATACAAATTTGCAGCTATCTTTTCTCTCTTCATAAGTACAAGCACAACTTGAGTTATTTTCATGATCTTGTTTTCAAATTCAATCTTGCAACCAAAATGATCCAGTTGTCCTAATGATAACAAGTTCTTCTTTAGGCCCTCTACATGGTACACTCCTTGAATAGTACGAATTGTACCATCATGCAACTTCAGCTTGATGGTTCCTACACCAATGATATTTAAGGCATGATCATTGCAATTGTACACAAATCCTACTGAGACAAGTTCATAATGATAGAACCATTTCCTCCAAGAGGTCATGTGAAAAGTAGCTCCTTAGTCGAAAAGTCGTACACCAGCAGATCTTTTTCTACTTTTATTTGCTGTCATTGCCTTACAACATAGGATATTACCTTCTTTTAAAATGTTCATCATATTTCCTTAAGGATTGAAATTTATCTTCTTCTAACACTCCTTTCTTCATTTGACCCTTTTTGCCACAATTGTAGTATCTTAAATTCTTCTTACTTCTTGAATTTCCCCTACCATGGTTGTAGTTCACACTTTGGCCACGTTCCGTTGATCTCTCTCTCATCACCGTCAATGCCTCCTCTTGTTGTGCAGTTGCTTACCTATGTTCCTTGTTCTTGCTCTGATTTTCTTCTTCAAGAATAATAGCTGCAAAATCATTAAAGATTAGGTGGTCCACATAGACATTATTTGTTAAATTGATGATGAGTTGATCATACGAATCTAATAGACTTTCAAGTAAAAGTTCAACACATTCTTGAGACTCTATTTTATCATCCAATGATGTGAGTTGGGAAAATAGAGTATTCAAAGTGTTGATATGCTCTATCACTGAAGTATATTTTGATATCCAAAGAGTGTACAATTTTCTTTAAGGAAAATCTTGTTATGGAGTGTTTTGGCCTCGTACAGCTTAGTGAGATGATCCCGGATCTCCTTTGTCGTTTTCTTCTCTTCTATGCTTGACAAAACCCTATCTGCTAATGCCAGGTGAAGATTTGCCATAGCCTTCCTGTCCATCTCATTCCACTTATTATCATTTGTAAATGTTGTCGGCCTTTCATTAATAGTCGCTAAATAATTATTTTTTCTCAAGACAACCTTTATCTTTAACTTCAATAATGAGAAATTACTTTCATGGAACTTCTCAATCTCAAATTTTGTCACCATTGCTTCTATCTCGAATAGAACTTAGCTCTCACTATGTTACATGAATAATATGTATGAATAGTACCGTATACGTGAATAATACCTACACTATAGCAAAAAATGCTTTAGGCAACGTCAAATTTGTAACATATTAAAATGTGTTGCTTAAAATTGATATAATGCAACATTTTTTAAAGCGTGGCCTTTAGTAATTTGTTGCCATATATTTTAAAAGGCAACAAAATTAAAATTTTGTTGCTATAAAATTTAATATAAGCAACAATTAAATTCGTTGCAACTTTAAACAATAATCAATGGTTACAATAAGTAACCTTGGACTTAGAAACACTTAGGCTCAAACTAGACTTGAGCGAGCCCGAACACAATCAAATCTAACCAAACTTGATTAAAAATATTATTTATTTAGTAAATATAAAAACAATTTAAATATAAAAAACAACATTATTTTCTTTAAATTTTGAACTAGGTTGGATCAAATTAATTTATTAATTAGTCGGTTAATTTTTGTAAATTAATAAGTTCTTATAAAATAAAATTAATTGATTGATTTTTATTCAACAGCCTCTTTTTCAATTAAATTTAAATTATTCAGTAGTTAAGTATAATCTTTTTCAATTATATTTTAAAATTTAAATTTTATTTAATGTTTAACCAATTTTATGACGATTTAATGAAAATCTCAAAATAGAAATTATTAGTCAATTTCAGGCACTTTACTTCCATCAATTACAAAATTTATAATATGGATAATACTTAAATTGATACTAATGTGAACAAAGCACAAAATAAACAATGAACTAACAAACGATGGTAGTCTAATGCGTGTTATAGCCATTCAAAGTTACTGCTTTATTTGAAGTTGAATCAGGCACATTTCCCAGATTGTTAAGAAAGTTAATTAAGGACTTGCTTTGGATGTTTCTATGAGCCATGTTCATACTTATTGCCAGTAACAACATTTATTTCTGATCATATGATTATGATTTGTGTTGAGCTTTTTTGCTAGTATGTTTATTTGATTTTGTTTTTGTGTTTCTGCCCAACCGTTTAAGCGTGGAGCTTGACGGTTCATCTGAGGGTTCTGATATCCAGAAGGAGTCTGGTTGAGAAAAGAGGTACTCATTAGTCTTCATAAGGTCATTCTTCACTTATTTCCTTAATGTTCTTTTTTTTTTCTCTCTTCTGTGCATCTTGACTCAGAATTGGGTGACTTCTTCATATCTTTCCTGCGACATGATTGTGTTGATCTTATTATTTCATGTAATTGTTGCCTAAGCTTCCTAAGTTTCAGAGGCTAGAATAGTCAAAATGAAATAAAAAATTATGTCTTTTTGAATAGTTTCTATGCTTTTTATTTACAATTGTTTACTAGATGCAATGGATATTGAGCTGGTAGTCATGAGTTGAGATTTTTCTAAGTGGGTAATTATCTGGATTCTCTTTTCTATGGATTCGATTTCTATTTCTCTAGTGCCATATTATTATTGTAGGCAGAAGTACCTTAATGTATCAATCATCATGATAACTCTATTAATAAGATAAATAGAATATCATATAACTCAACTATTCTTTTTAGCGTACTTCTTCATTCAATCAACAACTTTTTTTCATTTTTAATCCGTCTTTTTTATAGCAACAGTATCTTATGCATTCATTATTCATTAATTGATTTAATAATATGATGAGTGAAGCCTTGTATAAAGTTCCTATTGAGTATTTGCAGTCTATCAAGAATACATTAGAAGAAGAGATGAACCAAAAAGTAGAAATTGAAAAGGAGAGAATGAGAAAGGAATTGAAACAAAAGAAAGTTGAATGCTTCGAGATGAAAAGGCAATTAAAACAAGATAAAGCTGATAGAGAAGAAATGATGAAACAAATGTTCTACCTTATTCAATCTCAGCTTGGGCAAGCTATTAACATAGACATGCTTTGTAAATTGATTACAAGGAATCTTCTATTCCTCCAAACCATACATATCAACATGAAGAATATCAGGTAAAAAATTTCGTTAATTCACTGTTTTTGTACATCATCTTATTATCTTTTTTGTTGAGATTAGTTGCTTATGTTCATGCTTTTTGAAATTGTTCAGAAAAAGAACTTAATCATTTTGTTGTTAGTTTTTGGACTATATTATTTGTCTTGATTAAATTGACGTCACAATAAAGTAGTTAGTATTTCATCTTTTAGATATATCAACCTGTTTGTGAGCGTATATGGTAGTTGTACAATGCTAATCTATTTCTTGTTTGGTATTTAGATTAATTCACTTATATTCCATATGGAATGGAGGACGATATTGTAAATGAATATTTTAGCTAGTGATTTTTTGCTTTTTTATTTTAAATATGTTAGAAGATCGAATTTTATAAATTCTTACTATGTATTATATATAAATATTTTGTTGTTTACATTTGATAGTCCGTATGCAATTAAGATGTACATGAATATTTATATATTTCTTTCAATGTATATGTATGTTGCCTACATAATAATAAGAGTTTGATTTTACGTTAAATAATATTGGTAACAAAAGATTAAATTATGTTAGGATCCGATCTCGAAACCGAACCCCAACCAAAAAAACGGATCACTGAAACGAAAAAAAGAACCCAACTCTTAACAAACGAAAACGGAAACGAAATTCGAAAAACAAAGCAAACGAATAACAAACCGAAACGGAAGTCATAAAGCGGAGCCAGGATTTGTCTTAGGGTTTCCAACGCGACTTTTCTTTTACAATTTACATTCTCGGATGTCGAAATTTTTGATTTAAGTTTGTTTACTTGCAGATATTGTCTGCTTTGGGCCAAGGCCTTCGTGCCAAGCACCCTCACAGTTTTGCTTCCCGATGCCTTAGTGCATCCAGGAAGTTTTCCCACAGGAAGTTTTTTCTAAAGTACACGTTTTCGAATGTCGGACTTTGATTTAAGTTGGATTTGCGATCCTTCGATTCCTTTGGTTTTCCGCTTTGTTCTTCGTTTGCTTTCCGCCCACGCTTTGTGATCACGCTTTTTGACTTTTGTGTTCGCTTTCGTGCTGCGATTTGATTTCTTTCGTCTTCGCGTATTCGTTCTCCGTTTTTCGTTTTTTTCGGTTGGGGTCCGATTCCAAATTCAGGTCCCAACAAATTATTACTTTTATTTTTACAAATTTTTGCCTAAAAATTTTACTTTGCTGCCTTATAAAGACTTAAAAGTGTTGCAATATCTATTTAACATTGTTATTATAGTTGGAAACTAAAGTATTGCCTTTGTCAAAACTTAAAGCAAAATTTTTTATTTTGTTGCCTAATCAAAAAATTCTTTTGCATTATACTTATAGCAGTGCCACTTCTTGTAATGACATAAATTATGTTGCCTTAATAAAAAGGAAATGATAATTATACTTATAGCTATACTTTTTTTCTGTTGCCTAAAGCATTTTTTTGTCGTAGTGCTAGTTGCTACAACTCAACTATAGTGATTGCTACAGTCATGAATAATTGCCACCTTTCTTAATTACTGTTTTACTATTAATCAACTTTCATCGTCTTCACACGAAAGCTGAACAAATAGTGCAAAAAATTCATCGTAATTTTCTCAACACGCTCTGATACTACTTGTGAAAATTGACTAAATTAGAGCAAATTCGCACCTAAATAAGATTGAAGAAATACTAATGAAGAAATAAACACATAGATTTTTACATGGAAAATTTCCAAATAAATTAGGTTAAAAACCACAGGCAAAAAGAAGACACTTTACTATAAAAAATGTAGTAGTTACAACATCTCTCAATTTTATAAGGAGAAATACTAACTTTCTCGAGAAATAAGAAAAACACTCTCTAAACTGTGGAGATTGAACTGATGAAGAGAATATTCGGAATGAATGAAAATTGATATGGGAAGGCCTATTTATAGTCCTCCCAGGCCTTCATTTTGCTTCTTCTTTCTTCCTGCATTTTCTGACTTTATGTAATTGTCAGCAACCCTTTTTGACTTTGGTACAGTCGGCAGTAACATACTTCTCATACATATGAATAGTTATAACAAATTGTTAAATAAGAGAAAATAATATCTAGAGTAAATTTCGCTTATTAGAAGTATATTTATTTATTTATTCTTAATTTTAATTATTATAATAACAATTTAGCAATTTAAAAGTTTGAATTCTAATTAAAATTTTACACTAAATGCATATCATAGTAGTTAAACTAAACATATATTAGAGATAAATGTATCATGTACTAATTTTTATATTTAGTATTTAATTTATCATAATTAAAAGGATTAATTACTAAAAAAGCTCAAACTTTCGTCAAATTTTCAATTATAGTCCGAACTTTAAAAAGTAGCAATAAAATGTTTAAAGTTTCAATTTTTTCAATTATAGCCCAAACTTCAAAAAGTAGCAATAAAGTGCTTAAACTTTCATTTTTTTTTCAATTTTAGCTTGTTGTTATTTGTTATTTCCCCTGTGCTCTTAACCTTTTGTTTTCTGTTTATTTTTCTGACACCTCGAACTATTTTCGCATTACAGCATATTACCTCAGTAAGCTATTAGTTTTTAGTTCGTTCTCTTGATGCCATTAGTGTAAGGGCATCGAGACTGCATACTCTAAAAATTGAAGGGCGAGGGCGTCGAGAGAACAATTTGAAAATGAAGGAAAAAACTGAAATTAAAGTATAAGATTGTCGAGATTGCGTAATCTGATTTAGGTCATTTTAAAATAACAACGTTGTTTTAATTATGTGATTAAACGACGTAGTTTCATTAATCTTCATTTGTTGTGTTAATTTTGGCTAACATATATTAATAGTTAAGGTTTTTGAAACACGTGGCAAACCGTATCAGCAAACTTAACATAAACACTAGCTAGAATTGAAAAAGCAGAAAGTTTGATTATTTTATTGCTACTTTTTGAAATTCGAGTTATAATTAAAAAAATTGAAAGTTTAAACGTTTTATTGTTACTTTTTAAAGTTCAGGCTATAATTAAAAAAATAACGAAAGTTTGAGTTTTTTTGGTAATTAACCCTAATTAAAACTTGATTAGTTTGTAAAAATTCAAAATAACTTTATTTGTGTAATATAAATAAAATCATATATTGAATAAAAATATCATTTAGTTAAAATTTTGTCATTAATTATATTAATAGTTATAAATTTATAAAGATGGTTCTCATTTATTCCGTTAACCATTAACTTTGAACTCAACAAATTTGAAGTTTAATTATCACCTGCAAGAATGACTTAAAACGGGGAGACTGCAAGAGTAATTAACGAGCCATTAATTAATCATGTTTAATTGAAATGCATGAAGTTTTGAATATCTAAACAGTCTAAATTGAATTCTAATTAAATAGAGGGAATTGGATTTGCAACGTATATTGTTGTTAAACAGTTTTTCATAATTGAAATGTTAAAATTTGACAACCATATAAAGTGTAGTTCCATAGAGATCTGAATGTACGCTTTTCATGCCCTATGGTTTGGCGAATTCGACTATTTTCGTTAATGTAGGAGTGTGGAGCTAAAGATCACGGTCCAACTCTTCTTGCTGCCATTTGGCTACTTAAACAAGGTTAAGACTGCAGGATTGTTGTTTTCTGGTCACGACAGAACTAAGGGGAAGAGAAGCGCTTGATCACATTCTCAACAGCCTATTCGTAACTCACAGTTGTGGCAGGCTTTTTTCTGATCAATTTGTTCCCTGTACAATCTTGTCTACAACCTGTGCCCTCTTGTCTTGCTTTATACAACTTCATCCTATCTGCTAGAAAATTAGCCTCTGCTCATGTGTAGGTCTAGATTTTTCCTCTTCTGTTGCGTAAAAAAAACATACAAATTGACTTGCTTGCCTTTCCATGCATGTTCCATCATTCCATACCTGATACTCGTACCCTTCACCACCAGTCCTGTCGCCTCCATACATATGCTTTGGCCAACTCGCTGAGTACACAAAAAGGTAAAAGAAAACAGCCTTATTAATGGAATATCTCCAATTGCCACTATCCTCCATATAGGTCTGTGGGGACGAGAAGAGTTCCCAGTTACCATTTTACATTTTTTTATATTCAGTTTTAACAATTGCTACTGGAATTATGTCATATGTGTATTAATCATTAAAGTTTAGATGCTTAAGTTCATCTCATGGCCAATTGCTCACCTTAAACATTTGTGATCAAATCGATAATCTTTTAACTTTCGACCAACAATAATTAGTGCCACTAAGCTAAATTCTATATTTGTACTGATACATGCAACATAACTATCAATTAACATTTGTTTCCACTTAGTAGTTTATGATATTCAAATAACTATTGTTTATATTTCAATTTATCAATTCATCCCCCAAGTTAATTAAAAGCTAGAGATTTTGATAAGGACTTTAGGAGAGCCACACCCCAAAAGCTAGGTTGTGAGGGTAGAGAGCCCAAAGTCTTTATAAATTTTATATCAGTTTTGTATTTAACCAATATGAAATTCAAGTTTCATACCTTACAATTAAATCAAACTGTAACATTCGTCCTCTCATAAGGACCAATGTCCTCATTGGTCACGGCCATGTTGGTCACGGCTGACACTTTCAGGTCACCACTCTATGGGCCACCACTATAAAGTCCTTATTGGTCACGGTCACGTTGGTACAGATTTACAGTAAATTTATAAACCAGAGCGATTAGTCGCCTTTTAAAAAATTCAAGATTAGTCGACCGTAATACAAGGTTTTGAGATAGTGTGGGTTTATTCTCAATATGACACAATTGTCGTGAGAAATGTTGAACAAGAAGAGAAGTTTAAGATGTTAAAAGCTCTCAGGGAGCGAAATTTAAGCCATGTCGGAGCAAAGGCTTGGAAGGTTGCTTTCAAGTGGATTCAAACATTTACTGTCATCATCATTTTGTCTCCGATAATTAAAACAAAGACGATTGTGCATGGAACGTGTGTACTGTATCTTCCTACTATTTTCACGGTTGTTTATAATTCCAAAAGGAAAAGGAAAAGTCAAAGATGCCTCTAAATCTTAATTAATTTTTAGCTCTGGTTCCACTTTTTAGCTCTGTAGCAATCGATAGGCTACTCATGCATGCGGGTTCTATTACGGCTGCCCGTCCCACTGTTGACTTTGTGTGCATTAAATTCCGAGAATTTAAGATACTTTCTTCGCTTTTCTCTGTTCTTTTTCTCACTTTATTGCCCATTTTTTATCTACTTTTACAAGTTATATCAAGAAAATTGTATAAGGATTTTATCAATATCTCAGAAAGTTAACTGTTGCACATGATAAAAGTACATCTTATAAAAATATTATACTTTATTATAACTAGTATATAATATCAAAATTAAAAAGTAGTATAATTTTAAAAATTAAATTTAACCTCAAACATACTTTATCTATTAATTCACAGTTATTTTAAAATTATGTAATAGTGCTTTAATAATTTTCATGTCTCATTAATTATATATTTACTATATGCACAAATTATACATATAATGAATATTCATTAATTATATATTTATTATATGCGCAAATTATATATAAATATATTTAAAATTACGAAAGAAATTAATTTCTTTTATTAATTTTAATGTTTCAATGTTTAAAAGAATATAAAAGTAACTCTTATTATAAAATATGCATATACCACTACAAGAAAATGGATGATTTGCGACCGACATATACCGACCGAATTGATGATCGTTGGAAATACCGACCGACTTAATCGTTCGGTCGGCGAAGTTGGCTGACCGTTTAGAAATAGCGACCGTCTAGTATTCGGTCGCAAAACTTTAGTGAGTGTTATTTACCGACCGAATATTCGGTCGGTACTGGGGTCGGTAAAATTCACCGTCACTTAAAACCTACCCCTTTCTTTTTTTCCTCTCCCCCGCGCATTTCCTCTCATTTTCGCCGGCGACTGCTCTCTCCTCTCTTCCTCTCCGTTCCTGCCGCACACCCAGCAACCATCATCGTTGTCTTTCTCCTCTCTTCCTCGGCGTCGTCGCCTCTCTTCCTCTCTTCCTGCCGCACACCCAGCACCCAGCAACCACGTCGCCTGCCGCACACCCAGCAACCATCTCGACGACAGGTATGTTTCTCCCTCCCCTCTTTCTCCGATATTTGAGGCCGATGATGTTGGTTTGCTGATTGGATTGCTTAACATGTTGTATTGTTTTTAGATTTAAATACAAAGATGAGATTTCACTTTGCTTATTTTAATTCTTTGATCATTTTATTTTTCTGTTGAATTCAATCTTTGACTTTATACCTGAGTATTTAACAAATTAACTTAATATAATTAAAGATAAAAAAAATGTTTCGATAGCAAACTTTTTGAAACTGGAGGGACCAGTAGACCAATTTAACTATTCGAATATCCAATACCATTTTTCAGAAAAAAGAAAGCAAGAGAATCCAATTCGATATGGTGTTAAATGTTGCTTTTTGTATGTGTGAGTAAAAGCTTGTCACTGTGAAAGAATACCATTTTCCGCGGGCCACAACATATTTAATACTAAAGCAATTAATAAAAATAGATAATGAGAATCCCATGTTGTCTAAATGTATCTTTGAAGATTAAACTGATAATATCATTTGTCGTAATATTATTTAATCCTAAAATATAAGACATAAATGTCGCATGCATATAGACCCTGTACTCCAACTGTACAGAGTCTTTATCAAAATTCTGAATATAGGCATAAGGATCGTAAGAGGAACAAACCTAAGATAACAAACAGTCAAAAGATCGCTTTTTTTTTCTTTATTAGTCTTGTCCAAAACAATCTCCACCTTGATGTATTCATGTAGCCATCTATGCTTGGAGTTCCACAGCATAAGAAATTAATGAGGGAGAGTGATAGCATTTGCTATCCATCTCTTAACAATTTGATAAGCATTTGTTATCTGAACCTAAATCAAATTGATCCTTTATGATAAGATTAGATAAACTTATTAGTTGTATTATAATCTTTGTAATCTTTTTCAGATAGTATCTCATTTACATATAAAGGCTTTCGAGCCTTTCACAAAGCAATGAAAAACAACACAATTGTTACATATAAACCTTTTCTAATTCTCTTCATGGTATCAGAGCCTACACCCAACTCTTTTTGGAGGAATACAAAAAGTCATAGATGATCCCAAGCTCACAAAAGATTTGTGACTGTTTATTGTAAAAACTTATGATCGCCTTGCAGCCTGTTCTTAAGGTTATTTCTTTTTTATCCAAGTAATGGACCTTGAAAGCATTCAAAGAGTTGATACAAGCTGATATTTCTGCGTCAATTGTTGATTTGATCGTATCAAATTTTTCGCTTGCATATGCAAATATTTTTTCTTCACTCCTTGGGCTTCCTTTAGTTTTCTTCCATATGGCAATACCTCCCCATCCTTCCATACATCCATCTGTTTCTATAATAATAACTTCATAAATTTCTTCCTCTCCTGTATTTACTGGTACCACCATGCTTTGCTGCAACTCTGATGCTATTTCTTTGCCTTTTCTTTACAAATACTCAGAGAAAATGAAATGTTAGTCAAAGAAAAGATTGGAGAAAATTACTGAGACATTCCTCAGAATGCGTCCAAAAATAAAAGCATACTAATAATTCATAGTGGATGGTTGAGTGTCCATCTAAGCGGGAGACAAAGAATCTCCTAATAGTCAAAAGACTATCATATGCTTTTGGCCGTTTAGGATTGCTTTGCTGGCCATTTTCCCCACAGGGTGCAATGATCTAGTTCTAGTTGTCCGATCATGACGAGGATTTCTTCTTTCTTTTTCTTCTTCCGAAGATTCTTCCTGTGTTTGATAGGCTTGATGGTATCCTTCTCTTCGTTGTGAATGATCATGTGGATTTGTTTAAACTTCTTTTTTCTCAATTAAACACCACTAAATCCAATTCAAAAAACTCAGTACATACCTTCCTTTAACTCAAACACACACAACCCGAGAACCTCCATTATTAACACCAACAATTTATTCCCATAATACAACAAACACCATTATTTTCCGCACACCTAAACACTATCATCTATCAATTACTCAGTTCAACTACACTTCTTCACAAAAATATCCACAAACTTGTACCTTTGTCCAAATCTCACTACACCAATCCAGGAAACATCCACAAATCATGGCTATGGCAAAACCCACCAACCTAATTTTACCCACACCCCTAAACACGACCAATTTCCTAGTTTGGCGAAATCATGTCCAAGTTGTTCTTTCAGCTTCTGATCTTCTTGACTATGTTGACAACACACTCATCTCCCTAGCCATTCCTCCCAATGACAACATCCCATCTCCAAAATTTACTAAATGGCAGAGGTTCAACTGCCTAGTTTCTTGTTAGCTAACGGTGTCCCTCTTCAACTCCATCACTCGCCTCGCTCTTGAGTGCACCACCGCTTGTTATCTTTGGTTCATTCTTGAACGATATCAATCCTCGTCCCAGAGGACACTCCTTCTTCACACACTTGACACCCTAAAAAAAGGTGCTTTCTCGGTCTCTGATTTTCTAAACATCATCTTCATCACCTTCGAGGAACTCGCAACTATTGGTGACTATATCTCCAATGACGACCTCGTCCTATTCACCTTGAATGGCCTCCCAACTACATATGAGTCGTTCATCACTAATTCAAGCATTGCGAGTCTCTCCTTAGCTTCTCGAATCTTCGTGTTTAACTCCTCATCCATGGCAGCGTTTCCTAGCTTATCACTCTTTTGGCGTCCCCTCCACTGAAGCGACCCTTTTGGCAGTAGCGTAAGTGGATAGTTAAGGAGATGTTTGATTCCACTTCTATGTTGTTGTTTTTTGTTTTTTGTTTTTCTATTTTAGGTTTATCTTTTTTTTAAAAAAAAATGAAAAACTGCTTGGTTGAGATTTGTAATATAAAAATTGAAAACAAAAACCTATTTAGTTGAGATTTGTAATAAAAATTGAAAACAAAAACATATTTGATTGTATTATCCTGTTTTTATTCTTTAATTATACTCTTATGTGTAATAATTATAATATAATACATTATATTTTTAAATTAATTAATTATCATTATAATAAAAATTAAATATATGTAAATAAAATATTATTAAAAAATTACTCATCAAATATACGAATGAACTTAAAAAGAAAAGGGTACTCAGCCCTTAAGTCATTAATCTTCCTCTATCTCTATGTCTTCAAAATCAACACAAAGATCTGTTTCAAAAGTTCAACGTTACAAATTTGCCCATTAAAAGATGACACGAAAACCAATCAAAACAAAACCAATATAAAACCCAGAAAAGAGCTAGATAGGTTTCAGCCAAATTATTTCTGATTTTGATCGAGCTTGGACACATTGAAGATGGAAACACAAAAAACTCAGCAGGAGAAGCAGTTGCCTCCTATCGTTACTTCATGTCGAAAGAAAAAGAGCAAGGAAGCAACATTTCTTGAGGACATAAAGGATCACATAGATGAATTCATCCATGCCTCCATGGATAAGCACAAGACTTGTTTCAAGAAGGCCATTCAGAAGATGTTCAGAATGTCAACAGTAGTTGCTGCAAAGAATGCAGAAATCAAAGAAGTTGAAAGTTCTCTTGCCCTCCCAACAGTGGTATCAAACTAGTAGCATTTACTTTGGTTTTGTCCATATCT
>JANZXV010000003.1:9101998-9116219 GCA_027576455.1 Erythroxylum roigii
ATTATCTTATTATTATTGTTGTTGTTATTATTTATTATTATTATTTATTATAAATTTTAAACTTCTTTTTTTATTATTATTATTAATTATTGTTATTGTTATTATTAATTATTGTTATAAATTTTCTTCTTATTATTATTAATAATTATTATAAATTTTGTACTTATTATTATTATTGTTATTATTTTATTATTAGTATAAAAAATTAATTTTCTTATTATTGATACAATTAAAAATTACAAATAAACTTCAAATAAATATTGATACAATTATAAAATAATTAATGAATTACATCTTTCCAATCATATTATACTGCAGGGGTATTTTTGTCATTAACACTGTTGTTTTGTTCTGTCTATTGCAACCAAATACATTTCTATATTTAGGACATAACAATTTTTTCTGTTCTGTCCACCACAACCAAACACCTTACTTTCTTCAATTTTTGTTTTGTTCCGTCTCCAAATTTTTGTCTCGCTCTGTCTCTGTCCCCTGAAGACAGTAACCAATCGCAACGTTATACCTATAGATTTTCATAAACATAGAGGCAACGTGTGTATTATGTTAGTCTTTTAATGTTCTGACTTAATGAGAGTTTGTAATTGTTACGTTACATCTATTATAGTACCTGAGATGAATAAAGTTACAGTACTCATTTATTGTATTGTGATGTTTGAAACGTATGTAGGTGGTTATCTTGTTGAATATGTGCACATATGATTCTTTTTTATCTTAAGATATAATTATGATTTCCTTATGGAAGTAGATATATATTTTTTCATGATTAAGCTTTATGGTTAATAGCTGTTTATAGAATAGGTCGTCTTTTAATAATTAATATTTTCGTGTGGTTGATAGTCTTTTTAATGATCATGACGGGGATAACAATTGATTGGGCCAAAGTGCATGAGTCTGGGCTTAGTCGAAGCCCAATTGAACCTAAGGCATACATTCCAAAGTTGAGCTTGATCAGGCTTAGGTGACCTGATGCTTGATCTAGCCCAATTTTTTTATTTTAAAATATTAAAAATGACATCGATTTTTCAGCTTCAAGTTGAGTTGGGTTGAGCAATCTAAGTCCTAATTTGCCCTAAAGTTCGAAAATTAAAAAAGAAAAAACTAAATTCAACCTAAAGCCCAATAAAAATGAGTTGAGCCGGTTAACTTCAAATTTAGCCTAATCAAATTGAATCGGGTTGAGTCAGGCTGAATTGCCAAGCCTAGGTCATGAGTCTTGCTTTGGGACCAAGATCTTGATTTGAAACCAAGACTGATGTGATTATGCATTGTGTCACGGATACAAGTCACACTGAATAGTAATACACTTGAGAAGTCAGTTAGTAAATTGTTTACATTGTGATTATGGGAATTGTATAACATATGAACGAACTAGTATGGATGGTTTTGTTGAATTGAGTTTTTTATACTGAAATATTTTTAAAAAATTGTGTAAATTTATTATTTAACTCATATAAATCATTTTGAAAATGCTTGTAATTATATTTAATGGGAAATACTACTAACTATTCTTTTGTTTAGAATTAGGTCAGTAGACCTATAAATTTATGATTATGTTTGTGATTCTGTTTTGACCTTGGTGTCGTCTCTGTGGAGTGGAGAGTTATATAATATAACAGTTGGCTAGAGCGATTGAGGTACCTTGATAATAGGGTCCAATCTTTTATAATTAACGTTCTAAGGGATTTTATTTGTATTATCAGTAAGGGATATTTTAAAAACATTATTATGTAAACTTTCGAAAACAAAAAAGAAAGTGATTTTATATACTTCCAGGTAATAGATAAAATATCTTATAATCCAGATATTAGTGATAACCTATTTTTGTTTTTGAAATTGTATAATTAAGGTGTTTAATGATTAGACAATCACTCACTCAAGTTATAAAGTCTAATTATTCATGGGTGGAATAGATACTTGGAATTAACACTAGTAACATTGTACGATTCAGATTGAACCACTATAACAGCAGGCCCAACGTCACCTTCTGGATGACAAATGAAAACCGAATGATTCCGCCAAATTTCACGGAAGTCAATTAATTCGGTAACCTAGTTTCTATTACACAAGTAAACATAACAAAAGTCACAATCTTCCTTCACTATCCAAGTAGAAGGTTGTCAACTTTGGTCTCTGTTTTTTAAACCAATAGAGCATATCAAGTGTTAGCCATCGGACCGCATTCCATCTCATCTAGGCAAGTATTTGATGCAACTACTATTGAAATCCCTTTTGAAAGAAGTAATCCACCATGCAATTACATTTTGTGTATAACGTATTTGTTATTACATTTTCGTATGCAACGTATTTGTCAGGACATTAAATGACGAAGAGCATTTCATGAAACTCACTCCCTACTTTAGGCAGTATAATCTTTGTTCAAGTAATACAAGGTTATCACCCTTACAGCCAAAACATTTCAAAATTGCAACGAACGGGACGGGAAAATATGAACATAAAGTACTCACATCTGCTTATTCACTTTTTGCAACATATTCAACCTTGAGGTTGGAAAGATTTAAGCATACTGTCATGCCAAGACCATAAACCCTCTACAAGCATAGTTACCTTGCCAGAGGCTTCGATGCCTAACCGTTACAATTTCCTGATCTGATCATCATAGTCAGCGAATTGCTCCAATAATGTTGGTAACGAACAACAAACAGTAGGAGCCAATCTGCAGTTTGCCCCCATTAAGAAACCGCCACAATGATAATCAGTCAGCTGCATTTTAATTTTCAGGCAGGACTAAAGCATCCAAATTTGCAAGGTAACCCAATGGAACTTCCATATTTCTAACTTGTACAATAGATGCTTACACTGCTTGCCTGCTCGGTTTTACATAATTGCCAAATGATACAACTACATATTCCCCTAGTTGAAGGCATCATCCAACTGCCACCAACATAAAAATGTCCCAGGACTTTTGAATCCTGCAGGACCTTACCAATTATCCATAGTGACTGCACATTAGACATTATCAATTACAGTAGACTGATTCATCTTCCTCAGGATTTGAAGCCAAGTTTCAAAATGAGGGTATCTGTGAGGGAATGTAACATCTTAAAAAACCTCAAGCCAAAACAGCTTTCTACTTTAAAGGTGGTCCTCTAAATTATCTTCGCCGCCTGACCGGTGATTTGGATCTAGACCTCCTTCCCCTGTGCAAATTGGCATTAGTCAGCAACTCAAAGACCATCACAGGTTAAAATCTCATTGGCCTTTCACCTGTGTAGCATATGATCTCTATGTCTTAAACATTAAGACAATCTTAATCTTATAGACAGCAGGGCAACATACCTCGAAGGCTCAAGAGAAGAATAGGGAGAATGCCTGCGCTGAGAATGCTTGCTATGAGGTGACCGCGAAACTTGTCTAGAAATGAACACCCATCATACTTGATTTGTGAGTTTAACTTACACAATTCAATAGAGAAATGCTTAGCCTTAGTCTAGATTCAAATTTGATGAGAATTGCTCTGTCAGCAAAAGCTTATCTGCTGTCAAAGACATAACAAGAGATGTACATAGACCCTAGACCCCAAGTTTTATGACTAAAAGGAGAGCATGTATACAGCCTTGTTAAGTGGAGTTGATCCTTAAACATGACTTCTTTAGTCTTGCTAATGTGATGTTAATCTTCATTAATCATAATTTTATCTACATGAGTTCACCTCAACTGAGTTAGAAGTCTAATAGTCTACAAAGCAGGGTAAAAATGTAAAAGATGGGCCAAGATGATGGGTCACCCAAAAACACACAGTTTTAACATCATAGTCATAAACATCTTGCTCACATTAGCTCTTCAAGAATTGGAGAACCATATAAACCAAAAAAGAGGCAGACAAATCTTCATGCAATATATTATTCTTTACATGGTTAAATAATTTTCGGAAAGAAATGAAATGAAACACAGACCCAATAAAACTCTTCAGCTGGAAAAGATAAGGAAAAAGGAGGTGTGTATTCTAGATGCTGCAACTTATAACCTGGTCAAGATACCTCTTGGCCGTCATCTCTGTCCAACATTACCATCCCAATGATTTAAACTTTAAACTATGGATTTCAACTTCCCAATGATTTAAACTTTAAACTATGGATTTCAACTTCCAAATCCTAAGTTCAAGCCTTACAAAAATTGGGGTGAAAATTCATGAAAATGAGAGAGTGCTAGGCCATTAATCATGTAAATAGGCCCCATAAAAGGACAAGGAGATGAAACAACATTTGAAATATGGTGAGAATTAATTAGTCAATTAAACATGAGCAAACAAACAACCACTGTCAAACAGGCAAATAAAAAGCATTCATATCCCTCTTTGAAATACCTACTGAAAATCTGTCTAAAAGCTGAAAGACGAACTCAAATGAACATATTTGTATCACATTGGTTTTCCACGGATGGCAACTAAAAAATGAACTTCTTAGTAAGGTGAATTCTCAAATCACCATCATTAGATACACTGATTTTATATTTATTAAAGCATATGGATGACTTGGGTTTCGCAGGTAATTCAAGCACACTAGTAAAATTTCAGGACATTAATCTGCTCAGGAACTAAAGATTGCAAAAGAAGAAAAGCAATGTCACAAAATGCAAAGACTTGTATACCTTCTCCTAGACCTAACAGGAGATGGCGATGACTCCCGCCTCCTTAAATATGTTTTCCTGCAGAACAGTAGCAAATATGAGTAGCCAAGCATATACCACAACAAGAATCAGGAAATGACAAAATCTAAAGGGTGAACCTCTTAGAATCATCTGATGATCCATCATTTGACCCATTATCCTTACTGTTTCCACCCCTACTGTCAATCGATGAGGAGCGTTGTCTTTTGTGTCTGCTCAAGTCACTTGTACTTTTTGGCCTTGCCCTGTCTTCCCCCTTATCCTTTGCTTGTTCTCTTTTTCCACTGGCATCTACCTTTGAACTAGTTCTCTGAAATTTCTCTTTCTTATCCTCTTTGACATCCAGATGGGAGGATCTTTTCCTTGAGTCAGATTGTTTAGCTTTTTCCCCATTTTTATCATCTTGCTCTTTTCTATGCCTTGAACCATTACGGTCATCTGCCTTTTCCCTTCTAAGATGTTTTCCATCTAGCCTCTTATGATAATCATCACCCCTTTCATCTACCCTGCTCCTGTGTTCTGCATCCTTTAAAGAGGCTTTTGCAGAATGACTCCTATTTTCAAGTTGAATATTTTGGTCGGTTCTCATATTCGAATCCCTGATGAGAGAAACATCTACTTTTGACTTTTTTGCAACGACATTGTCTCCATGCTGTTCAGATTTCATTAGGACATTTCCCTCAAAAGTAGCTTTTGACTCAACCTTATTAATGTCGTCGAGTGTTTTGCCACCGTCAAGGTCATTATCAGCACCAGTGGTTCTAGAGAACCCCTTGGCAGAATATGCACATTCAGCTATCTCACTGACATTAGATTTCACCTCTTTCTTTGATTCAATCAAATTAGTTTGGCTCAGATCAGTATCAGAAGTTTTTTGCCCCCTGCTATTACTTCCAAGTTCAAGTTCTGAACTTCCATGTGCATTATACATATGTTTTGGCCCGCTTGACTGCTCAACCGTATCATTTTTCCTAGAGTTTATGATGCCAAAACTCTGGATTTCATCATCATCATCTTCATCAGAGGCATAATTAACAAGACCCAACACATTTCCAGGGGCACTGGAACTGGATTTCTCACTGAAATCTTCAGTCTCGGACTCCTTTTCTTTAACTGGAATTAATATCTTTGCAGAAGCCTTGGAAGATGGCACTGCCCGGGGAGGTGTTGGTGCCTTATGATTTGAAGACAATTCCACTGCAAAACCAGAAACAGTTGTTACTATGTCAAAATCATACAAGTAACAAAATGGAGTTAGCCAACTGCAGAGTTGGATCAAATATGGACAGCAGAATGAAAGACTAAGTTATTACTTTCAGGTGGCAGATTATCTTCATTGAGGACTTTCGTCGCAATTTCATCAAACAGTTCGTCTGTAACCTAATCAGTAACTTGAAGTCAGAAAAACTATCTTAAAAAAATTATCAAAAGCAATTAGGAATCACGTGATTTTCAAGAGCTGTAACCTTTAAAAGAACTTCAGTTAAAACACGTTTTATTTCCTGGTTGATGGCTGCAGCTCTAGCCACTTCAGCATCATCCTGTTAATGGCCAAGACGGAAAGATAAGAAAACAGTCCATCAGTCAATTCTCAAGGCCATAAAGAAAGCATTAACAAAAAATGTAAAGAAGGAATTGTTATTCACTGGGGGTAAGTATGCCAGGTAAAAAATATAAGCAAGTTTAGAAGTGCACAGTTCAGAATTCAATAGAACCTCATCATCATCCTCTTCTTCAGTTGACTTAGAAGAATCAATGCTTTTGCTATCTGCATGATCAACCTTCTCAATAGATTTATCAATCACTTCTTCATCAACTGATTGTGTTTGCTCTTTAGGATGCTCCAGAGAAGTCCTTGTAATGACAGATGCATTCTTAATTATTTCTTCCTTAAGCCAATTAGGAACAGACGCCTGGACAATTTACAGTCAATTACTCACCATTACTTGTTTTAATTCATTAGAAACACAATAATATACTACCCACCTTCTTAGGGCGTTCAGACATGTTGGAAGTCCCAAAAGCATCAATAGGGAAGGCTGAGGGGAGAAGTGTAGCTTCTGCACCCATTCCATAAGGTGCACCAGCAGTTGGAATTGTTGGCTGAAAACTAGATCCAGGAAAGCTTCCAAATGGTGGTGCAGGTGGTCCAGCAGAATGTATGGCCATTGATGGATCATGCTAAAATACAAAATAAAATTAGGCTTTTGGTCCAAAGCCGTCTAAAATGAGCAGAAAATCAGAAAAACGAAACAATACCTGAGTCCCTGATGGAAGACCTGGAGGAATAGGCGCATAAAGTGCACCTGTCGGAACAACTGGAGTCCAAGAATTGATGGAAGGTACTGGTGCAACAGGACTAATGCTCTTTATAGTTCCTGCTGAATCATAATTTGCAGCATAAGTGAATTACATCATAAGTGATTATCACAGATAAAACTAAGTCCAACATATAAAATGTTGATAATTTAAGGTCAGCCAAGAAATCAGCTCCCTGGATGCTCTATGCAAAGTTCTGTTTGGTGAAATTGATCTACCAGTAGCAGGTAGTGAAGACTGAACAGGATATTGCCCTTCTAGAACCGAGGAAATAGGCAACGGTGATGAATTAAACATCCGCTCGTTATGATCTGCAGTCTCTTCATTACCTGCCATTTAGAAAATTGACCAAACTGAATACTTTATGATTTATAAGCCTTTTAAGAACTTGGATCCGATTATCACATGCATAATTTTAGTGCAGAAAATGGTAATTAATGGTGCATTTGTTCTATGATCACAGTAGATTTCATATATTAATTAAGTCAGTGACAACTTGAACAATGGAAAAATGACTGAGACAGCTTGCAAATGATATATATACCACCAAGGTCTGTGACTGAATACCTCATATATTCAACACAAATGGTAGATCTAGAAGGCCTCATGATGGTTATTTCTAAAATAGAACTAAAGAATAATAAAAAGAACATGTCTTGTTCCAAATCAACAGTTCTTCAATACAATCTTCACATGCAATTACACTATACTAAATGAATTATTACCTGTAACAGAAGAATAACTAGAAGGTACCTCCTGCTGATGAACAGATGGACTTGTGGTAGGAGCGGCAGCTGAAATTCCACCTCCAATGTTGTAAGCTAGATGCCCATCAGAAACATAAGATGATTGTCCAGAGTTGAAAGATGCAGTCTCCTGTGCATAAACTAGTGGTGGCGGTTGTGCTGCTGCTGAAACTGGAAACTGTTGATAGCCAGATGCATTAAATTGCTGTTGCTGAAAATCATGATAATGAGACTCCAACGGTTGAGAATACTGATCTTGATACTGCACATGGTGATCCTCCATAGAACCTTTTTTCGAAGCTGCCCACGCTCTTGCCCGAGCAGCCCAATCTTCCACATTGTTATTGGCTGATAATATTATAACACCCGTTGCCATTATTAAACAGAGAGAGATAGATCTGCTCTCTCAATAAAAATAAGATAAAAAAGATGCATTCAAAATTTTCCAATGCAACTTAATGATTAATGCCAATATAAGAGCCTATGCTAAGTCTTCTAACTTCAGCTACCTTTAAGAAAATTGACAGCTAACTGTCAATTTCCAAGCTTAATGGTAAGAAGAAAAAGCTTACACATTAAATTCATAATAACTTATTAAAAAAAGTTTGAAGAAACTAAAACAAAAAGTTAAGCAAATGAAGTAACCAGAGTAATCCCAGGATTGTTGCTGGCCCCAACTTGGATTCCCCCATTCCTACAATTAATTGAACATACATGTAAGCAATTAGCAAATCCAATCAAAGACAAAAAGGATGACATCATCGAAATTAAAGGACTGAAATTTTGTAGTAAAGTTAAAAGAGTATACTCGAGACCCTAAATTTAAATCTCATATATAATAGAAACACCATAACATTGAGTTACCTGATTGGCCGGAGGGTAAGGAGGAGGATGAACGTGCGAGAGAGGCGGAGGCGGAGGTGGAGGCTGAGGATGAGGAGGAGCGAACTGATGGTTTTGCGGAGGGTACGAATGAGGCTGCGGCAGCGGAGGAAAACTGGAGGGATGAGGAAGAGCGAGGTGGTCGGAATGAGAAGGAGGAGGTGGAGGCGGGGGCGCCCAATGTTGCGGCGGAGGTGGAGAGGGAGGAGGGTGGTAGTGGAATTGGTTGGAGTACCAAGGAGCTTGAGGAGGAGGAGGAGGAGGAAGAGGTGGTCTTTGGTGGTGGTAGTGGAGGGGATCCGCCGCTTGTTGCGGCAGCGGAGGGGGTGGTGGTTGCGGTGGTCGCACATACCTGTTCGGATGCTGCTGTTGCTGGTACGCGTCCATTTTGTTGTTTGCAGTGATTTTAGGTTTTGTGGGTTTTTTGATTCTTCGTTGTTTGCTTTGGCGTGTTTTATTATGTTTCTCGACCCAAAAGAAGAACAAATTTGGTACATAATATTATTTATATTTCATTTTCTTTTCAGGAACATTTAATTCATGATTTTATTTTAACTCGGAGAATTGATTTTGACAATATGTAACATTTCATTTCATCTTCTTCGATTTTGAATATGATTTCATGATATAAAAAATTTCCTGAGATCAATGAATTATGAGACAGTATTGTTGGTGAACTGATCTTGTATTAATCATAATTTCACTAATCAATTTATTCTTAAGTTTATTAGGACATAAAAATTCCTTAATTATATTAAATTCTTTCTCAAAACTATTAACACTTAATTATAGGTTATTAAAATCTCTTTCTAATTAAAACCTTAGAATTGCATTAGTTGATATATAAATTTTACTATTAAGTTTAACTTTAATATAAAAGATTTATATTTTCCTATCCTTAAGTTTATATGAAACTCTTTTCAATTATATCGTATTTATTTATACAAGGGATTTTCTTAATCTCAATTACATGACATCACACATGAAATTATATACTAACAATATTAATTTAAGAAAAATTATGAACACATAATTGAGTCTCAATTGAAATCAAAGAATAAATTAAATTAAGGTTTATCTATTCCAAATACCTAAAAGTATTTAGCTCATGATAATATAGAACAAAAGACAACAACTAAAAGGAAAACTAGAAATCCAAGAAAACATCACTGGAATCCTTAAAATCTCCAAAAACTTCACTCTAGACCGATGAAACTCTACTCCAAAGGGGTTTGGTTGTTTCTCCTTCCTCCAGTCATTCTAGGGTTCCTCTATTGGTAGCTCAATCTTATCTTTTTAAATTTGAAACTCAAATACAATAAGATACACAGGCATGTTGATGACCGCATTCTTCAAATTAATATGTAACACTATCCGAAACTAACACGTGCATAGACGTGGATGGGTACCATCAATATAGCATTCTCACAAGTCAACAAGGGTGTGTTGCCAATTAACACAAGCATGTTTCATAAGAAATATTCAACACACTCCTAAACTCTCCTACATGGATATGTACACTATCTTACACTCTATAATTCAATAAAAAAAAAAGCTTCAAATTATCCTAAACTTATCTACAATTTGTTCATTTTTGCTCTAAGTGAGTGAATTAAACGTAAAAGTAAAATATAAACAATTTTAAAAATACATGGAAAAACAAGCCAAACACATTAAATATGAGACTAAAATATGACTAAATCATTGCTTATCAATTATAGAGTTGACAATTAGGATCAAAGTGCCTCCCTTGAGCTTGTCCTTAGTCTTTACATTTGTTTAACAAGAAGCCATAAGATAAATAATGTCTTTGGCAAGTTAGAACTTGAACCAAAGTAGTTCAAACCAATTAGCTTTTTGGTTGTAATTTTTAATCACTTCCAAAAGATTTATTTATGAAATTTCTTAATTTATGCCTTAACCATATTATAAAATCAAGTGAATTGGGATTTGGGTTATAGTTAGGGAGGTTTTCTCTAATAATGAAGAATCCTCTTATACAACAATTCCATTGTTAACCTTAAATCATCTCTTTCACTTTAGCTCTATTAGGCAGCATATGTCTTGCTGAAATAAATTATGGTCTATTGATAATGAGCATCTTTATTAATGTCCTTGATAAGCACATTCCTAAAACCACCTTCCTCTCTTATGTAACATAGATTATTCCATTTAACTTTGGATGTTATTGATATATTCACATCTCTTTATAAGAGAAAATTTTTGGTAATTCTCTCGATGGAGTTATTAGATTCTTTGGGAGGATTAAATGAAAGCTCTAATAGATGTACTAGTTGTTTAGGACTAAAAAGATGAGTAAGAGTCTAATAGCATATGAAAGGGATATGTTCTACCAACTACTTATCCTCTTATAAATTGTCTCTAATAAAGGCAAATAATCCTTGTAAGTTAGTATCTTAGTAGTGATGGAGACTCCAAGATACTTAAATAATGCTTGTAGCGATTGAAGACTAGAGGTTCTTAAGAGATGATCAACTAAATTATGAGATCATGCAGAGACATATAACTTTTTGATAATGCTAATGGATAGACTTGAGGACTTTGAGAATAATTATCGTGAGCTGAAAAATATTTATATTTAATAGGAGTCTGCACCACTAAGCAAGAGTCAATTGTCTATAAATGCTAAGTTGAAAAGCCTGAGCTCTTTGCAATTTCAATGATACCTAAAATTTTCACCAAGTTCAAAATTTGTGGGAGATCAGATTATGAGTACCTTATTACAAAGAATAAATAGATAAGGAGATAGGGAATCCCCTTGCCTTAGACCTTTGGCCTATTAAATATTCTTGTCAGTTCTTCATTCACAAGAATACAATCTGACGTTGAAGAGATGTAATTATGGATCCATTCAATGAAAATACTAGGAAAAACCATAGACTTTACGACAATTGATTAGGAAGTTCCAATCATTTGAGTCAAAGCCCTTATGGAAGATAATTTCTAATAAGCAAGTCCTAATAATGGCTTATTATGATAACACTTGAAAAATTCTTGAAGTAGGAGAATGTTATTAATGAAGGAACATTGAGAAGGGCCAATGAGATTCTTTAAAGTCTCTTTCCATCTTAAACTAAGAATTTTTTAGATGATCTTATATATTGCGTTGCAACATGATGTAAATCTTAAGTCTTGTATGGATTAAGGCTAGCCATCTTGGGGACCAAGTAGGTTTTATTCAACCCTCTTAGCATTTTCCCTATTTATAAAGAATTTCATAACAATTTCAGAGACTAAGTAACCAATGATGCTCCTTTTTTTTTTAGATGTAAAGCATTAAATCCATTAGGACCTGAGACTTTATTAGGACTAAGGCTCATTGAGCTACTTCTATATCAGACTTTGTGAAAGGTCTGACAAGGAAGTTTGCTTGTGTTAGATCCAATTGAAGAGAGATAAATCCACTAACCTCATGTACAAATGAAAAAAAAGTTAATTTCCCTGTGAAAATGTTCTTCAAGTAGCTATAAGTTAAAGCCTTAAGATCCTCCTGATTGTTGATTTAGTTCCTAAAGGAGTTTTTTTTTTATAAATCAGATAAATAAATAGATCAAGAAAGAGATATGTACATCAAGAGTTTGCTTAAGAGCCAATCTCTAAACAAAACCAAAAGGGATAGCCTAACCAATGGACATGCAGAGCCCTAAAATATTGTTCCTTAAGCAACCAGCCAAAACATAGTTACCCACCAAGCTGATGTAGGAAGGAGCTTCTCAACTAGCTAACGCAAACATGTACTAACTGAGAACATAAACAAGGAGTTAATACCGCTAATAGCCAAGACCAGAAAAAGAATGTGTTCTGCATTTGGCTGAAAGGAGTGGGATCTTCTAATCTCCCAGCCTCTTTCATTCATCATATTCCTACCCACGTGCACTGTTGGGGTAGGGTCTTAATGTCAAGAGGACATCTGGGATAGAGCGTTTGAAGTAGACTGAACAATTTGGTGAACTGGCAAGGTCTTTTGTCTACTTCTTGCCTCCATCTTGTCTCTAACAGCTTGGTGACAAGTTTGTGCCTCCAACATAAGTGACAGTGTTCGCTGCCATCCTTCCTT
Source organism: Erythroxylum roigii (assembly GCA_027576455.1). NCBI lineage: Eukaryota > Viridiplantae > Streptophyta > Magnoliopsida > Malpighiales > Erythroxylaceae > Erythroxylum > Erythroxylum roigii. The sequence goes on from JANZXV010000003.1 coordinate 9,114,671, forward strand.
GGTGATACTCGAAGGAAATTCTTCTGATTCTGTCCTCTTTGCTGAAACACTAACAAAAAGGATGGAATTTTACTGCCAAGAACTAGGACAACTCGCAAAACAAACGTTAGTGATAAAAGCCTTACACAAAATTACTTGACTGCAGTATTTGCGTTGAGGAGTTCCATAGCTTAGAAGACCACTCTAGTGCTTATGTTCCCAACTTCCATAGCTTTGTCTGAGAAGGTTTGGTGGTTCCTTTCAGTCCAAATGTTATAAACAACCACAGATAGGAGTATGATGAGAAGGTTGAGGTCAATATTGGAGAGATTTGAAGGGAGTTGGATCCAACTTAGAAAGGCTTGAAGGGATAGTATGTTTGGTAAATGGATCTGAAAATGGTGTAAACACTGAGTCCAAACTGCTTTGGAGTAAGTACATTCAAAGAACAGGTGGTCAATGGACTCATTAGCTAAGAAACACAAGGAGTAGTGATTTGGGGCAAATGAAAAGAGAAGTTTGCCCCTCGTTTAAAGCTTATTAAGAAAAGCTAACCATAGGATAAAGGAGTGTCTTGGGCTAGTTTGTTTATGTCAGATTAGTTGGTACCAAGGGACATGAGGAATGGGAGGTCTCAAGGTGGAGTAGGCTAATGCATTATAATAGATTTTGGAGGGGCTTGCTAGCCATTCCAATCTGTCAGGTCGAGAGTACTCCGGTTAGTAAGGTAAGGGTTCTAAGGTTCGAATAGTCTCAATTGGGGCTTCCCACCAGTTCCACATATTATTTCTGATAACATCAAAGACTTTAGCATTCATCAGTAACTCTGAGCCATTAATAATTCTGGGGGTTAAGAGGTCCTTTAGAATACCTCTTGGATGCCAAGGATCCTGCCATAAGTAAGTAGACAACCCATTTCTTATCTTAAATCTGAATTGGCTCCCTATAAGATCCCTAACTTGTAACAACTTCCTCCAACTCCAAGAACTATTATTACTAAGATGAGTGTTCCAAAAAGTTTGTCGTTTGAGAATATTGGTATGCACCCATCTGACCCACAAAGCTTCCTTATCATTAAAAAGGACCCTAATTTGTTTGCCTATAAGCACCTTATTCCAAGTAGATAAGTGCTTGATGCCTAAACCACCCTCTCTTTTAGGTCTACAAAGGTCAGTCCATTTGGCTTTCACGTGGGAGGTTGACACTACATTCCCAGACCACAGGAAATTCCTTAATCCTTACCCCCCAACCACTCGACTGCTAAAAACCGAACACAACTTTGGAGGAAAACCGTTAGCCCAAAACTTGGAAATCAGTGGTTTCAGCTTTAATCGAGGAGTCCAATGATGCCAAGGCATTGGCATACTACCCTCCCGAAGTTAAAGATGAGGAGATTTTTTTCATCCCTCCGCTGGAACTTGCGCGGAAAGGAGCTGCCCAATTCAGAACCGTATTGATTGGTTTCTTCATTGGTAAGCATCCTGCATACCCTGTATGTAGCGCCCCCTCATCGTAGGGTACACAACGGGAAACCCGGAGGTCGCTCCGACGTGTATCCCACGATAAAGGT
>JANZXV010000003.1:9145436-9160399 GCA_027576455.1 Erythroxylum roigii
GTGAAGAAGGAGATCATTGGTGTACTTAGACCGGGTGAGTAATAGTCCTGTAGTTGTGGTTGTGGCTTCTATGCCAAGGAAGTTATGAAGAGTACTGAGATCTTTGATAGAAAAGGCATTGTTAAGTTCATGAATGAGAGTGGTGATGAAAGAGGGGAAGAGCCGTTAAGGATTATTTCATCAATATAGACTAGAAGAAATGTTGTATGGAAGAGGTGGAGTGACCAAATAAGGACGTATCCGATTTGGTAGAAATAAATTAAGATCAAGGAGCTTTTGACTGAGACGCTAAAACTAGTCCCGTGGAGCCTATCTGAGCCCATAAAGAGCTTTATGAAGAATAAAGACATGATAAGGTTTATGAGGGTTAAGAAAGCCATAAAGACCAATTCGAGGAGATGTCCGTTAAGGAATGCATTGTGGACTTCAAGTTGACGGATAGACCAATTTTGAGATAAAGCAATGGTAAAGATGAGGCAGATAGTAGTAGGTCTAACAACAGGACTAAAGGTATCAGTGTAGTCTATACCAGGAGCTTGATGATATCCTTTGGCAACTAGATGAGCTTTGTAGCGATCTAGGGTACCATCAGGATTTGTTTTTGTGTGAAAAACCCATTTGCATCTAACAATATTAGCATTCGGAGGTGGGGGGACAAGGGTCCAGGTATGATTGCAATGTAGAGCAGTGAATTCATCAAGCATGGCTTGGTGCCAATGTGAAAATTTGTTTGCTTAAGTGAAGGAGGTGGGATCGGGGTCATGTAGGTTTTGTGTGGTGGTAGAATATGTGACATAGTCTGAAAGAACTCTAGGAATACAAGTATTGTCATGTGTGTGAGTGATCAAATGTTGTTGAGGTACTAAGGAAGGAGGTGGTATAACTGATGTGATTGTGGATGATAAGGAAGGGGTTTAAACTGGTAGTGATAGGGAGATTGTAGAGGAAAGGGATGTGGAACATGTCAATGGGGAGGAAGTGACATAGGGACAAATATTTTCAAGAAACCAAATATGTCATGAGGTGAAATGTTTGGAGGTAACAAGATCAAGACAACGATACCCTTTGTGTTGTGGTGAGTTCTCGATAAAGACACATTTGGTGGATTTTTAAGTGAGTTTGTCATTACGAGATGCCTTAAGAAAAGGAAAGCAGACATAACCAAAGACACAAAGGGGAGATAGATCAGATGGTTTGAGAAATAAGATTTCATGAGGAGACTTATGATTGAGGACAGGGGTAGGGAAAAGATTAATGAGATAGGTAGCAGTAGAGAAAGCTTCAAACCAGAAGGATTTGGGTAGGGAGGTGTGAAGGAGGAGAGTATGGTCGGTTTTAGTAATGTTACGGATTTTGCGTTCGGCAAGGCCATTTTTTGTATAATTTATTTTTTGTATAATTTTTTGTATAATTTATTTGGCCATTTTTTTGCGGTTTTAGAGAAAGTCAACCGCAATGGCCAAAGGAGTCTGAGTTTTGTGTCGCTCGAATATGTATTTTGTATAATTTATTTGGGCCTGTAATAGTCTTTGGATTTCTGTTCTAAGATTCGATATGTAATAATGTGTGTGGGTTTGAGTTACTATATAAAATAAATAACAATTTGATTTTGTTTGTTCTGTTTTGGGTGGCATCCACGTATCCTCCCAGGGGGTATTTGGGTGTTACAGGGTTTTGCGGTATTGAATGCCTTGTTGATCTTGATGTAGTAATTCTACGGCTGTCATCGGAGGCTCTTGAAGTATATGAAGGCCTGGACTGGATATCACTGCGATAGAGGCTAGTCGATCAGCATATTGGTTCTTTTCACGACTCACATGCTGTAACTTCACCTCCCAGATTCGGTGTAGAAGGCGACAGGTACGTGCCACCAAAAAGTTATCTTCAGTTAAAACTATAGTAGAAGAAGAGATAATGTTAATTACCTCCAGGGAGTCTACTTCAACGATCACGCGTCGATATCCAAACGTCCATGCTAGGTTAAGGCCCGAGTAGACTTCTCATAAATCTACAGTTACAGGAGAGCTCCCGCAGATGTGGTGTAGAAACCCATCGTACCACCTTTCTTGACAGTCCTTAATTAAGCCACCCACAGTGGCAAGATTCGAGTTATGTTTGACTGCACCATCCAAATTAATTTTGACCTAGAATTTAGGCGGTTTCGTCCAACCTATGTACCACCTTTCTTGACAGTCCTTAATTAAGCCACCCACAATGGCAAGATTCGAGTTATGTTTGACTGCACCATCCAAATTAATTTTAACCCAGAATTTAGGCAGTTTCGTCCAGCCTACTAAGGTACCTAAAGATGGATCCTAAGTCGGTCGTATGCAGCTTTCCACTGACCTTGCTCTACCTATCCAGGCCACATACTCCATAATTTCTTGAGACCCTTCTTCCGGTTAGGCAAAATCTGCTTCAATCAGGCTGCGATTTTTCCACTGCCATAGCAACCAACAGACTACATCATAAATAGTAACCCAATCAGTATGATTCACCTATATTGGCATTCTAAGGTTGTGAGCCACCCACCGTTCTAGACCTCGGTGGAAGAAGTCCGAATCCACTACTTCTGAGGCGAAATTACACCAAAAGGTTTTTGCTCTCGGGCAATCTCGGATAATGTGTAAATTCGATTCCTCTTGTCCACAAAACTAACAACTGTTGTCCGTTGTTAGCCAGTGAGCCACTCGCTGTTGATTCGTTAGCAGTTTGTCTTTAGTTAAAAGTTACAAGAAGGCTCGAATCTGTTGAAGCCCGACCCATTTTCAGATTAAACCCCACAGACTCTTATGTTCCTCTGTACTGCCACCTTCAATGAGGTCATAAGCAGACACTACTGTAAAACGCCCATGATTTGTATGGCCCTATATCATGCTATCCTCCGATATGCCATCTACCGTAGGTTGGTTTTCTGCAATTTCCATACAAGCCGCGAAAAGAAGATATTGTTGGAACAGATTCCAACGCCACTGACTGACTTCAGTTTTCTTTTATTTTTTTGGTTGCCCATGAGGTGTTTTAAGAAGGTTCTAACTATGGGAAGACATCTTTAAGCCATCCACACTTAGACAATCCTCACTCAAATCGAGTAGATCCTTTGTGGAAAGCAAAGCTCTGGCCTCAAGTTTTAAACAACTGCATATATGAGGAGAGTTTAAACCCACGATCTCATTTAAGCAAAAAAAAAAAAAAAAAACTCTTTATCAACTCACCTATACACCTTAGGATTTACTTCAATTTCCATTTTAATTCTAAAGCTTTGAAACCAGAAATGCAAAACTCAATTTCCATGTAACATTTTCTTTTACTTGCCAGAAAAATTAAAAATGGGCCCAAAAGATGCATCCATAGGAACCAAGCGCCACTCGAAGCCTTGCTTCTGACACATCTTCGGCTAGCTAGATTCCGCAACTATCCTTAAAACATGTAAAACAATCCCAAAACCCTAGAGGACAAAACCGTCTAAACTCATTTCTCCCTCTAAATAAAATCCACCAAACCATATTTCCTACCTCAGCCGCCGCTCTTCGGAATCATCCGCCTCTCCTGCCAAAATGACGACCCGATTCAAGAAGAACCGCAAGAAGAGGGGCCATGTGAGTGCGGGCCACGGCCGAATCGGTAAGCATCGGAAGCACCCGGGAGGCCGCGGAAACGCCGGAGGCATGCACCACCACCGAATCCTCTTCGACAAGTACCATCCTGGGTATTTCGGGAAAGTGGGTATGCGATACTTCCACAAGCTTCGCAACAAGTTCTACTGCCCAATCGTCAACATTGATAAGCTATGGTCCATGATTCCTCAGGACGTGAAGGACAAAGCCACCAAGGACAACGTTCCTTTGGTTGACGTGACTCAATTTGGATACTTTAAGGTTCTTGGTAAGGGGGTTTTGCCTCAGAATCAGCCCATTGTTGTGAAAGCTAAGCTTCTGTCTAAGATTGCTGAGAAGAAGATTAAGGAGGCTGGTGGCGCCGTCGTGCTTACTGCCTAGGTTAAAAATAAACAATTTTGTTGTGTTTCCTGGATTAGATGTTGGCATGTTTTTGATTTGTTGACGACTTACTTTAATCTTCACTGTTATATTGTGGGTTCTAGTTGGAGATTTTTGGTTAAATACTATGCAATGCAGGCTTATGTTTGGATCTGAAATTCTGAATTGATGGGTTATGATGTTTTGTTGAGTTTTATTTTGATTTCCTTTTTGCTTTGGGTTTTTATTAATGGTCAGAAAATATGTTAATGTAAATGTCTTTCTTTTGTGTGGAAGGAAGCCTTCAATGGCTGCTCTTGACAAGGAACTCTTGTGTTCTGGTAGGGGTCATGCGATATCTTCTGTATCCCAAGTTCTTTGTTTTAAGATTAGTAATAGTTTTACAGAGGTGTCTTGGGATAAGAGATACGTTTTTTTTTAATTTTACGGCAAAACACTTATTTTTTTAAAAAAAGTTTTGTGGCTGGCTTCTCAAAAGTCCATCTAAACAAGTAGGTACTTCGCCTGGTATTGGGAGGAAGTACTTCCTGATTATTTGCCTGGATATAAAAAAAAAATAGTTGGAAATTGAAAATACATATTATTCTAACTGAAAAAATGGGTTCTTCGGGCGAAATCATAAAGAAAAGGGTACTCACAATATTCAATTGGCTATACAGTCATGATTTAGTTATGAAGTCACTTTATTCAAACTTCCACACTCTAATGAACTTGCTATTATGCGTTGTGATGACTTTCTTCATTCCAACAGCCAAGCTCGTGATGGGAGGTCTATACCTGCGATGAATTTTGTCAATGTCCTCATATTTGGACAGCTTTCTGCCACTCACTCTTTCTATCATCACTCCGCCTCTATCTACACATGAGGTGTTGTAATCCAAAACATAGCTTGAAAGAACTTCGCCAGTGTTCTGGTCCTGGACACGTAAGATACCATCTAATCCACCAACTAATAATGTAGACACGTCATGATGAAGATGTTGCATAGCATACACCACATTTGGACTAACTCGTCTTTCCCATAGTCGTCGCATTGTCCTTCAAGGCAGTAACGCTAAACAATAAATTGCCTTCAAGATGGAAGTTAAATACTTTTGACTCTGACAAATAACTTAGAAGAAGAAAGTGACCGTAACAGCAAAATTCATCTCTTAATTAGTTCCTCATCTATATGCTTAAACTTCATGGATTTCAAAGCATCCCAAAAGCAAATATGCAAGGAGTAGCACGCAAAGAAGGGTAATCGAATGTAGAGATCCCAGACAACCACCATGTACAAAAGATTAATAAACGGTATCATAGGCTATCACTACAACTTGACTTAGCTAATCAGATTCAACTTTTGATTCATGGTTTATTGCCTGCTAATTAGTTACGGATAATTAGAAATCAAAATGTATAGTACTTTAGATACCTAAGGTCCCAACAAGAAGTACATCCAGCAGTTGTCCCCGCAAATACTAGACGAGAAGATGGATTGAAGCACAAAGCCTTTATACCTGTAAAAAGAAGCAACTCCAAATTATACATAATCACTAGCAATGCTTGTTCCCCTGATTATGGCAAGGAGAATATCTAGTGGTCAGTTCTTCATAATTCACAAAGGTGGAATAGACATTCCCTTTGGTTTCTGTAGATATGTATCTCAAACAAGGGGTAACCAAACAGTTACAAAAGATGAAATATTGAGGAGATAGAGATAAACGGTGCCTAGTAATTTACTGAATGAGAAGAAAGGACATTTATGAAGCTCAAACCTAAGAAGTGATAGGTATGCAGCTATAATCAGAAATTATAGGGATGAACCTTTGTAATCAGTGGCTCTTAGTGTGGCTACTCGGTGATCAGTCGAAAGACTTGACATTGTTATCCTCCCTAGAGAAGAACCACAAAGAACCAACTGATCCTCGCTAAAACAAATGCGAGTGACTGCTTCAGAATGCATCCTGTAATAGGAAACAAAATTATGAATATTCAAATCACCATCCAAGGACATCACACAAATCCAGTAAATCTTTACTGACATATTGACACCGAAATGTTAACGTGGTCTGAGTTTCAGTTTTACGCAAATCAATTTTTCTTAACTGTATTCAACGAATCTTACCTAATGATTTGTGAGCATCTTTTACTGTACATGTCAAATACACGAGCTGTCCCGTCCTCACATCCAACCACAGCATCTGGATCAAAGTAACTTGAGGAGAGAATGAATAAGTTGAAAGAAATAAACAAATGAAAAGAAAGTAAAAAAGAAATATAAAGCATTGGAGCACAGAGGATGAGTTGGATTATTATTAGGCAAAACTAAAATTTGATAGAGAGAGATTGTAGAGCTGCATCTTAAAGCCTCCAATCTTTTAACATAATTGAGGTTAATGTACAGCAATATTAAAGGACATGATCAAATATAAGCTAATTTACCGCACGCATAGACCCTTGTTGAATGTGCTTTCCCGTTCAGGAAATAGATTTCTCCGTCCATTGCGCCTCCAAATACATATCCGAGTGCCAACCAAACCCACGATCTACAAGCAGATATTGAATAAGGTAGGAAATATTAAATCCAGTCAATAAAAGCCCAAAGTATATGCCATCTCTCATCATAAAAGTAATGATTCTTGTCCAGTTATGTTACCTAACTTGAGAAGTGTAAGAGCATTACAAAGATGGTGTACAACAAAGGCATCATAGGATGCAGTAGGAGTGAAAGATCTAATTTGTGTAAGCCTTACTATAGGAAGTGAAAATAAGAAATAAATGTTAATGTGTTGTTTGACAGAGGCATTTTTCTTAAGCTATACCCGTTAAGGAAACAGTAACATCTTCAATGGATTCACGCACTATAAAATTCGTTGCAATTTTTCGCCGATGCATTATAATTAAACACAGCAGATATACAGATGATAAAGCATACCTTGCTCTCATCAAAATCGAAGTCAAAAAGAGATGCTCCATTTGGAATAGCATATTCTCCTACGCAATTGTAGCTGTCTAGGGACCAGAGACGCATAACCTGGAATCATTTCATTCAAAATTTAAGTGACCTAGCGGGAAGCAGATAAGATAATACCAACAATTATCAAAACAAAGTAGAGTTATCATTTGGGTATTAAGTATTAACTCAGAGTAGACTGTCTAAAGAACGGATCGTACCTTGTCACCAACTCCACTGAGAATCAACCCCATCTTTACCCGGCACTGCTCAGCCCTAAGATAAAACCCCACATTTTTTCAAATCTTGCTTTAACAAGATATCAAAACAAACAAAAAGAAAAAAGGCTATTTACCTATAGGAATGACCTTTCCACTGGTCCACGAAAACAGGGCCTTTGAGAAGAGAAGATCTGTGGTGCTCCATTGCCAGTTCCTCCAAGCACGTGTTCAGTGACTCCTCGGACCAATCAATCCTGCTGGTTCTCTTTTGCGAGCAGAGGTCTTGCAGTAACTTTGACCTCAAAATAAACGCATTCCTTCAACACAAGTCATGGATAACCATTAAAGCAAGCAAATTGTTTCTAGAGAAAATAAATTGGCCTTTTTGTGGGTTCATTTAATTGAAGGAAACAGTACCATGATTTGCAAACGACGGAACAGCGAACGACATCGAAGAGTCCGAGATAAGAAAAGATTATGCAAATAATATCGTCATCCAGAGACTGGATGCTCGACGGAGCTCTCCCCCGGCTCTTCTTCGACGGCGACGGAACAGAAATAGGCTCCATCAGATCGACTGTTTTCCGACTGAAGTGGCGACTAGAGAAGGAATGAGAAACTGATAAGAGACGGAGAGGAGTCGAGCGGTCGAAGAACAAAATAACATCAATTGTGAAGTACCTCTTGCTAAACCGACAGCACTTTTGTTTATCCCCAACCCATTCGACCAATGTTACCGGTCCTGGCATGGACCGTATGGCAATTGTAATTTTTAAAATAATTATAATTTCTATATGAAATATATCTCTAAAAATTATAATGATATATATTTTAAATAATAATTATCTCTTTTTTAATAATATTACTTGTCATATATTTTATAGATAAACAATGACTATAATTAATATAGGAAAAAGATGGTTCATTTATTATTCAATTATAAATTTAAAAATAGTATAAAGTATTTAAAATTTTACAATTTATATCGTATGATAAAGAATAATTACATCAAAAACACCATAAATTAAACAGATATAAATCTAAAAATAATGTAAAACATTTAAAAATTTATAATTCATATCATATAATAAAGAATAATTATATCAAAAACACCATTATAACTATGGCTCCATCGAAAAACAAAATCAAATAAAAGTAAAACTTAAAATAAAAATACTTAGATTTAAAAGCTTTTATATTTATATTGCATATATAATTTAGCATAAATATCAAATATAAGTGAAATAAAAATAATAAAAAAACTTATAACTTCATTCAATAAACTACTCGCTTAAATGATATCGACTCTAATTTTTATATGTAACAAAATTATTTTTACTGAGAGGAGTCTTATTATCACTATCATTCAAAATCATTGCACTAAATGATATGTCAATATTTTTTATTTAAAATTATCTTTCATATCACTCTTATCTATGAAACTTTGCTCCTTAGGAACTCAATCCGCTAAATGATTGATATGGTCAAGGCAAATTGAATCTGTAGAACTACTTGTTTTATAAAGGGTCCTAGTAAACAAATGAAATTAAATTAAATTAATAAGAAATTATATTCAACTTAATAATGATAATGACATATATTTCTTGAAACTTTAAATTGTATCGAACAAAGACCAAATTATTTAACCTTTTGTATTCCAATTCATTTATTCTCTTGGAATGGATGAATTCAAATGTTTCAATTCCTTTCATACTCAATTGCACTTACACATTGACTCAAAATTTCAATTGCAAACTTTTGCAATTCTGGAATCACACTTTCTAATTTGTCCTGCAAAGCAATTGTAAGACAACAAAACATCCTTATAAATAAAAAGTTGATGATTAATTTCAAACAAGTAATAAAAGTGAAAAAATATATCTATGGATTAAGTTTGTCTTTTTTACGAATTGCAACAGGCATTTTAAAATAATTGTACACATCCTTGTATACCTCTATCTGTGAGTTAAGAAGATCTTATATCATCGTATGTGCAATAATTGATGTGATAATTAATAGCATTCTCCTATTAACTACAACTTTCTTTGTAAAATTTAGTCTAAAATAGATATTAGGATTTTAAAATGCCTCAATAGCAAATAACAAAGAGTACAATTGCCTTTCTCATCTTCCATTGATGATTGTAAGGTACAAAGAAGATATATTTTTCATATTGGCCTTGATTGCTTCCTTTGTCCTCTTTATGACATTATAAAAATAACCCATTATTGTCTTCTTATCACTATCAGCCAAACAAAGTACTCTCACCAAAAGCTTATAAAATCAAATGAAAAATTGACATTAGGACCAAAGTTCATGATCTTTAAGTATAATTCTAGAAACCTCTATTCCAATATTAGATATGGCATACTGAGATGTAATCCACTTATCATTTGTAAACATTTGTCTTAACTCCTTCTTTATAAGAACAAAGCATTGAACAATAATAACAACAAAAACACTAAAGTAATAATAAATTTGTTACAAATATTGTAATGATAAGACGACACAAATTCTTACTATTGGTAAAACCCTTTCTCATAAAATTTAGATTTCATACATGATTGAAAATGAATGTGGTAACTTTTCTTGCTTTTTACATAGATTCATTAATGACAGGAAAGTACCTAGGATCTCTTATAATTTTCAACATCAGGTCAATGAAATATGCAGCATAATAAGTCCAATTAAAAGAACTATACATGCTTTGCAACCTTTTTTTGGCCGTTTTATATGCAAAATCACTGTCAATAATGAACTATACAATGTTTTCAAGCTCAATTTCATTTACAATTTCAACAAATATTTGAAACAAAGTATTGAAATTTCTATCAAGGTCATATATATCAATAAACTTCAAAAACATTGTCCCTTTATCAAAATAAACCAAAAATTTGATAATAGACTCATTTCTTATATTTGTACAACCATCATACTTAATTGAACACCCATAAATGCCCAAGTCATTCTTCTTTCATCCAAATAACTTTTTATTTCAAAAAGACAGATGTTTAGAAGATTACCTTTATAGTCATCAATTGAAGAATCTTTTTATCCTAGATCGTAAGAGGCTACCTCTATAAATTTTCCAAGAAAAATGCTACCTTTATAGTCATCAATTGAAGTATCTTTATATCCTGAATCGTAAGAAGCAATAACATTCACCATAGGCTGGTAATAATAAGACTGAGTAGTATTGAATGATACACCTACATCATACCACCATCTAGTCATTACCATGTCTATATTATGAGCTGCTTTTTTAGATTGTAACATATTACAAATTGAAGGTTGAGTTCTAGGAGTTATTCGTGGTGCAAAAAAGTTAGATACTTGTTGATTGATTTGTTTGTGCTTATAGAAATTACAAGTTTTAACTGTAAGTGCACGTTATAGAGGTAGCTAGCATTGGCAAGTGTGTGTTAATCCTTCAAGGACTATAAGGACTAGTATTAACTCTATTTTTATTATTTAAACGACGAATCAAGTTATGAATTTAATAAAAAATTAAACTAAAGAAACTAAATTGAGGTTAATGAACTATGATAAAGAAAATACTACGATTAGTCAATATCAAATAAGTAGTACATAGGTGATAAATCCCCCTAAAATATCTTAAACACTAACTAACCCTTTATCATGCAATTAAATTATTGATTATTGAACTGTAAAAATTCATATCTTATGTTAATATCTTTCTCAAGACTATTAACAACTAACCTACGGTTAATTAATTGAAATTTCTTTCTAGTTAAAACCCATAATATTGCATTATTAAATTCATGAATTTTATTATTAGGTTTGACCTTAATTCAGATGACTAATTTTCCACTCTAATATTCCAAATATATCAATTCAAGAATATAAACACATAATTGAATCATAATAAACCAATCGATAAAATTGCATTGAATACAAGATTATATCATATCATCATCCTAACTTAGGGTTTATCATACCTAGGCACTAAACAATTTAGTTCCTAAACATAGAAAATAAATTCAATATCAAATATTCAAAAGAACAAATAAAAATAGAAGAATTCATATTCTATATACCCCTTTTGTCTTTAATGAAATCTTCTTGCAATTTGGATCAAAGATTGCCCTCTTTCAGATTTTGTGACGTAATCTTCGTATTTTCCTCATCCTTTATTCAGAACTACTTCTTCTCGAGAGTCTAATATGACTATCAGATGCTTCTCTCCATCTAGCCTTCAATAATATCCTTTTATAATAAAAATTAAGGTTTCCTAGACAGTCATTTACACGGTTGTGCAAGTGACCGTGTATCTAAACGATACTTCAATTTGTGACTTTACACAGTTACATGATCTTACAAGGGCAACATACACAGGTGTGAATCTTCATATAGACAAAAACAATGTCTTCAAAGCTCCACTTGCTTACAATGACTGTGTATATCCAAAATTGCTTCAAATCTTTGTTATATGCCTCAATTTCACTCAAAATTTTCACCTTTTCGTCTATAAAGGCAATTATCACTTACAAACACACTTGAAGAAAATAAGTACCAAAATACTATAAAACTATTAAATAACAAGCAAAACATACTAAATATGGGTATTTAAATATAGTTAATTAATTATTTATCAAATATCCTTACATTTAAGCTTTTTCTTATCGTTAAGCAAATCATAATCTAAATCATCAAACTTACAAACATTCATCTCTTATTAACCTCAGCATGTTCATTCACGCCCCAAATCATTATATAATATTAATCAAATTAACATATAATTAGATTCAAGTCATCCTAAAACCAACCTTCATAATTCAATTGTCAATAATATTCATATAGATAATCTTTTGATATCAAAGGCACATATTTTCACACTCTTTTGCTAAGGATTCACTCAATACACTCAAAAGTGTTTAGGGCAGAAAGTGTAAGAACTCTCAAATCACTATATAGGTTGATTCTTAACCGTAAGCTTGCATTAAAATCATATTTTCACCACTTATAAGTAAACTAGAAACAAAAGTCAAAAGGTCTTGTTACAAGGTTTTAAATGAGGCTTAGGTAAGGGTAGGATAGGGATAATAAGAAAAGGTGATAATATTGAAAGAAATTTACATAAACAAAATTATATGAACTTAGTTCTTCACAACATAAGTCCTTCACACCATAATTCCATTGGTACAATAACTTTAACACTACTTTTTAAATTACTATGCTCACAACATTTTTTTATTTTTTATTTTTATTTTTGGAGCATCCATCATGTAGTAGCTATCAAAGAAATATTGGATCTCTTTAAAATTCTTCAATATAATCTAAGCCTCAAGCAATCAAGTAAATGTAACTCCTTTAGGTTCAAAATAAGGAAAAGGCTTTCAAGAAAAATAAGGTAACGACTATTAATGTGGTTATAATCAATGAAAATGTTAAGTCTAAAAAAGCGGTTACTCCTAAGGGATAAAATATGGTAGGATAATAATCAAGAAAATAGGCTAAAACAAAGGGTTAAATCTAAATGTCTTTATCATTTCAATGCTTATAATTTGACAAATATGGTTTCAATATAGATAATAAAAGCAAGCTCTAGAACTATCTATGATAATTACACACATTAAAGGATAAAAGAGCTTAAAATAGCAATATATTTGCTCTTAGGCAAAAAGCTCACAAAAGGGCCTTATGTGTGTAAATAATATGCAAATTTTATTCAAATTAATTACCACAATGATTACCAAAAATATGTCTTATAAAATTCAATTTATTCTAACTTTCATGCTTTTGCATATTAATCCAATTTAATAATCAATAACAATATAAAGTAGTTTGGACAAAATTTACCTAAATCAGGATGTCAATTAATAAAAAAAAGATTACAAAAGCTTAAGAAATCCCTTCCCCACATAATAAAACATTAACAAAAACACAAAAGTGGAAAAGGCATGACTTGGTACTTCCTTAAATAATAAGATTTACAATGTTCTGAATTCGATGAAGAGTCCATCCAATATTATGTACAACTATCCTTACCAAATATAAAGATAAAAGAAAATAAATAAAGAACATGTAAATAAAAATAAGATAAGATAAAATAAAATTGCACTAATGTTCAGACAAAATGAAATAAAATAACAAAGAAAATAAGAAAATACACAAATAATAAGAGAATAAAAGAAAAACCAAAATGAAGCATCCAAACTATCTCTCTATATTAGTCATCTCTTGGCAAGTCTGATATGTCCGTCATTGGAGGATCGTCGGGTCTTGAAGCCTCATACTGCTGCGGAGCTGAAGATGATGCAGCCTGTTGGGACCCGATCTTTGGACCGGACCCTAACCGAAAAACGGAAACGAAAATACAAAATCAAACGAACGGATCGGAAATCATAAAGCGGAAGCAAATTCTAAATCGGAAATCGAAGGAACGGATCGCGAAGCGAAACGAATCGGAAGCAAAGCGAAGACGAAGCAAGCAAACGGTTCAAAAGAACCTAAACTAATGTCAGACATCCGGTAACGAAAATTTTAGAAAAGCGTCGCGTGTCGCGTTGGAAATCCTAAGACTAAACCAATCTGAAATCCGGTATAATTTTTTTTCATATTATTCATTCCTTTTCCCTTTATTCAATCTTAAAACCAATCCATACAATTTCCCTTTTGGAAATTCATCCTCATGCAAAAACTCAAATCATAAACAAAATCTTCTTATACATACATACAAATCCCAAAATTCCTTCTTTTAACTAAAGTCTTATTCTAATTCTTTCTTTGCCATAAAAATTTCGGGAACATAACGGCTGCATTTCATAAAACCCAAACACCTGCAAAGGGTTTTTTAAAACATACTTCTAATAATCCAAATCAAAACACACAATTCCTCGGACCTCCTGTCCGGAATCCCATCATACACAAACACAATCCTATACCTAAAACACTTCATTAATCTCAATCACAAATCAGTATCCGAGGACCTCCTGTCCGAAACCCATATTATAATCACATTCATATCTTAATCACATTCACATTCATATATATTAACCATAATTTACTTACATAATCCAATTCCATAATCATATACAAACTTATATCTCAAGTCCATACTCGAATCCAGAAAATATTTACATTCCAAAAAGAATACACAACAAACTTTAATGGCTTTCTAAGCCATAAACAATACCAAAGCCAAAATCCAAAATTTCACAAAATACAAAATAAACAAAGTCAAACAGATCCTTGATTTTTCTTTCATCCGATCTCCTGCTCGAATACTTGGAGATGGGGATGAAAGGGGGTGAGCTAGACAGCTCCTGGATAACATATTTATAAATTGAAAAATAAGCAAAAATCATTTCTCAAAACATTGCCATTTAGAAAATTTTTCAAAAACAACTTATTTCTTAAAACTTTCTACTTTTCAATTCATTTATACTAAATTTCCAAAAATTTCTCGATTACAAAACTCAATTTCTCATTCCTTCAAAATCTCAAAATTTTCACAAATCATGCACAAAGTCAAAAACATGAATGCATCACATTATCAATGCATCACAAATATTAACAAAATCAGAAATCACATAACACATCAAAACGGTTTGGGTCGGTCCAAAACGGAACGTACTGCACATTTTCGCATTGCAGTCCTGTGCAGCCGTGAACAGAACGTACTACACTTTCCCGCATAGCGGTCCGGTGTAGTCGTAAACTTATGAGAGTCCGAAATCGGAGCTCCAATGGCACTAGCGGGCAGGCGGGCGAAGCCTTTAAAAAGAGACAGTGCACTGACTCGACTTATGGGACCTAACCAAACCCACATAACACATTTCATACTTG
>JANZXV010000003.1:9176155-9186195 GCA_027576455.1 Erythroxylum roigii
TGATGTAAACAGTAAACTAGTAAAGTGTACAATACAACTGTATAATATACCAATATAGACTATTTTGTAATTTTTAAAAATTTTAGGGACTATTTTATAAATTTTAAAATTTTCCCGAAACGGTACCCGGTACCAACCGATACCGGTAGTTTCGTTCCAGAACTCAATTCGGTACCGAGCCCGGTACGGTATTCATAACATTAATTGAGAGGGTGCTTTTATCCTTGGGAACAACAACAAAGAATGGCCGAATGTACCGTCTAAGACTTAAGTTGTCTACTTGCACTTAGACAAGTCCAGATCTTCTATCCAATATTATTCTGTCTTATTTTGTCTCATAGAATCTCAGTCATTTATTTTGCAGGACCTACGCGGGTCACATGCGGATCTCATGCGGGATCTACATAAATAAATGACTGAGATTTATTGGGCATAATAAAATACTATAATATTGAACAAAAGATTTAAACTCCACTTAGACAGCAGTCCACCTCCAACTTGTCACTAAACTGCAATAAACTATCCAACATTCCATATGAACAACATAGAACTTTTTTTGACAGAAAGCATTTCTTTTTGCATCCACTTTAACAACAATTGAGTCGATAAAGAATATTAACTCTCTAATTAACCCCTCCTCTATGAATTTGTAATACCCATCTTAAATATGCGAACAATATTGAAGAAAGACTAAGATGGTGTAGATATGGATAATCGTAGACATAATTAAGCTCTTTGATTTTGTAGTAGTTAAGTCGATTGTCGAACTTGGGGCTGACAATCACCGTCCTTCTAATGGTTGGATCAATGTTTGAGAGACAAGGTTGAGAAAATTAGTGGGTTTTCCAGGGTTTGCGAGAATGATGGACAAAATGTGGAGCTTGAAGGATTCATGAATGTTATTAATCAGGACGATCATGGAGAGGAAAATGTTGAGCTTTCCAGTAAATAATGTTCCAGCCAAAAAAAAAGTGTTGCCTGAAGTGGATTAAATCTTTTGTGTGCTAGTAACTAGTGCCAAACCTGTATTAGAGAATCCTATCGTATGAGTTATAAACACAGAAGATCTCGTTCTTAGCTGAAGAAGGTTGTTATTTTTGTTGAGAAAATCAAATGAATATTTTATTTTTAAATTTAAAATTTTAAAATGAGTTTCATACTTTCATTATGCTGCATAATAATATTAAAAATAATAGACAATATTATGTTAATATTAACATGATATTTTATTAACGAAAAATTAATTTCACCAGAATTTTCCTCTATTTGAGGTCTATTTTATATATTTTAAAAATGTTAAATTTTGACTTTCTAGGTGCTCTTTGTATGTTATAATTTCCTAACTAGAAACGTATTAATTAATTTCCCAAATGCAGTTGTTAAATAAAACTCAAAGTTACTTACGATGCATTTGACTTAAATAGTATTGTGTTCACACGTAAAATGAATCAAACATCGAATATTTAGGGTTGTTTAATTTTATTTTGTGTTTATATTTTAAATTTAAATTTGAATTTAATTTCTTGTTTTTATTTTTATTTTCAAAATGTTATTTTGTTATTAATTACATAAATATTATTTAATTTTATGATTAATATTTTATTCACTTTATTTTATAACTTTAAAAAAAATATGAAATTGTTCCAGCATACAATATATATAATATAATAGGGAAATTAGTCTACTCTTTCATTACATATGAGAAGAATGAAATTTATGTAATATAGCTAGAAAAGAATTTCCCTTCTTAACTTGCTGCCCGGAAGAAATTGGATCCCTAGTTGCTCATTCCACTCTTCTCTGTAGTGATCAACTTCCTTTCACTTTCATGTGTCATTTAGTTTTGAATCTCTATACCCTCCCCATGTTCTAATCCTATCTCCCGCAACAGAAGCCTGCACCTCGCACCATTGAATTATCATTTCTTTTCCACACAAAAGATGCAGAAATCGTTGTCTAAAAACAAAACTACTTACCTCTTTGTTCCAATTTGTTCTGTATACCATCCAAGAAAGGATTAAAGTCTGCACCACAGTTCCTGATATCATTCCCATCCAAATTCCCTGTTGAATCCAATATGAAAGCCCATCATGCCAATAGATATATAAAAGCAAACCATAAACTCGCCAAGGAGAAGTGACACTAAAGAGGTAAGAATTTTTATATGAAAGGAACTTACGGTGACACCCATGCCAATCTTGTAACCTAATACCAGACCTAGAGGAATACCAAACACATAATAACACCCAATATTCACGTAAGCAACAACGGCTTGCCATCCAGCTCCAATGGCCACACCTACCATAATAATCCAACAGAAAGGATATGTCATTCGCAAAAGTAATAGATGAGTATACTCAAAAAAGTAATGTTGATTACCAGAGAGAACAGGCTGAACACTGTTAATGATAATACTGAGTCCCAACAATGGCGTTAGCCCCTCCACGACCTTTCTGACTTTTTTATCACTCGAAAACAAAGATGGATAGCTGTTCCTCGTAATAAGCAGAATAAGAGAAAGGATGAGACCCACCAAAAATGAAGAGACAACAGCTACTATCACAGATAATTTTGCTGCCCTCGGATGAGCTGCTCCTAATTCATTTGAAACCCTCACGCTGCATGCACAAACAGTTGATTGCATTTGATGTAGATCCGATTATCACAAATAAACCAAAGCGCGACGAAGCAAAACAAAATTTGTAACTTTTCAAGTGCTGTAGGTACAATGTACATATATGATGGTGAAGTGATCGTCACATAAGCAGAGAAAAAAACCTTATAGCTGCATTCATTCCTATAGCCACCATTACCGTCCACCCAAATATGTTCATGCTGCAAATTCAACATTAACAGAATTAGTGCTACTTTATGAAAGAGTAAGAGAAATCAACAATAGTTACTATTACAACACTTTACTGTATTTTAATTTATCAAATTTCCGATATTATTTAACTTTGATTTCATATTTTTGAAATATTTTGGATCTACGGTACCATCTATATGTAGAAATCCATGATTTTATTTAGTACTTTCCCGAGCTATCCTTGCAGTGTCGAAATCAGAGGCTTTATTCTGAGCTCTTAATTAGTTACCAATACTCGATCGATCATCGACAATCAACCGGAGGTTGTGATGTCACATGCTTTAAACTGTAGAGCTAGCTCTAGTTTAGACATCTGGAACAGATCACGAAATATATCATTTCTAGGACCACCCTTCCACAACCTGCCAAATTGACAATTTGACGTCTCAAATCTCTCTGACTTGGTACATGCTTTGAATGGAAAGTATACGTCGCTATCTCTGTTTTGCTTTCGTCTTTTCAAAAGGATATGAAAGCTTGAGACTTCTATAAAAACGACATGCCAATTATTCGAAGGCATCTGGAGAATGATCATTTTAAACAATAGCTTCAATGCTGAATTATGAATTGTGGACCTTTTATTTTGATGATACTTATTCAAGTTGATCATTTATTATGTTATAGACTCGGATTGTTGGTGTGAAGCCATGAAAATAACTACCTTTCAATTCTATACTAAGGACTGGGTGGAGGCATTGACCTATCTACCTATGAGATAAAACTAATATTTTGGGTGAAAGTTTAGACCTTCTATCTATACATTCAAAGATAAATTTTACAATAATTAATGTGTAAATTTATGTAAGAATAGAATAAATAAGGTACAAATAAAATACCATTTATAAGGTTTTGTAAGAGTTGAATAAAGGAATAATTAATAAATGTAAAGAAAAAACAAGTTGCACAAAATGTTTTAAAAGAAATTTATTCTAAGACTTAAACTTCAATTTTTTTAAGTAAACAATACTAACTAAAGAAAAAAGAATTCAATTTAAATAATCATATTTACTTAATTTAGAAGATTGTTTTAAAGCAGAAAGTCATAGTTAGCTAATTGTGGACTTAGAAATGCAGTGGTATATATATATACATAGCATATAACAGACAATAGTTCGAAAATATTTGACCAAACTAAGGAACTTTATCAAGACCCAAATAGAAGAAAACAATTTATTCACAGGCAAAGCAAACAAT
Source organism: Erythroxylum roigii (assembly GCA_027576455.1). Lineage (NCBI taxonomy): Eukaryota > Viridiplantae > Streptophyta > Magnoliopsida > Malpighiales > Erythroxylaceae > Erythroxylum > Erythroxylum roigii. Next base: position 9,180,216 of record JANZXV010000003.1, read on the forward strand.
GAATTCTTCATGGACACTTCTATTCTTTACTAATCACTGAACACTGAACACTGAACACTGAACACTGAACACTCAATGAAATAGTGATATACGACAAGAAGAAAGAGAGAGCGTAGGAACAAACTAGTACTGTTACACACAAGAAGTATTCGATTCTTCCACCACTACCTCGTTAGATAAGAGGACTTTAGAATGTGGTCATCGTCAATGTTTGTTTTCTAGCCTTTTTTTTATGTGGCGGGAGTCAATCTTCAAGATTTGGACACTCAACATTCAATTGTCGTGGTCCAATCCGACTTTTCCTATATATCACTCTCGAAACACAGATTTGGGTTTAGCAATTACTTAATTACCACAAACCAATCCAAGTTAACGTTAAAGGAAAGAAAAGTAAGTCCAATGATAGTTTTAAGGCAAGGAAGAGAAAGTGGAGTATCATCTGAATAAAGTTAGAGCAGTAAAACAAGGTCAGGTCAGATCACTGGTGGTCTCAGAATCTACAATGCCCACCAGTACTGGTCTTTCGCAGGCAGTGATATTAATGACGTTAAGATGAGCAATCTTGTGAATTGACACCAGTATCGAACTTACCATATAGACAAAGCATCTACCGACACCTCTGCATTCTTCAAGTAGCCGGCGAAGAGTATTAACGCCATGAAGTACCACACCTCCAAGCTGCATTTTTTTACGAGGAAAGCTCAAATTTATTTGAGTATAATGTATGCAGTAGATAATCTGTATGTCTAATTCAAGAGAAATAATGATCTAAAAATAATTAATTAATGTTTTTTTAAATAAATTTATAAAATCTCTCATGTCTTCTTTTTTCATGTGTGATTTGGCATGCACCCCTGCTTGGGATATGACAGTTCTATAATCGGGGTTTTCCCAACACCAATTAAATGAAGTAATCTTATACTAGATGCTGCACATATATAACATTTATATTTTAGATACGACAAATTGATTTCAATTGCCGGCGACAAGTAATGACTACTGAGAGCATTCACAATAATTGCGGAGAACAGTGAGAGTTGATTACCAGAGCATTACAGCTGATGCAAGAGACAGCCGAACAAAACTCCACAGATTTTGGAAAGCTTTCCACGAGAAGCCATTCCAAGCTCTTCCACAACTTCCACTCAGGATATATATAAGCTGAGACGCGTCTATAAGCCACCACGAAGCATTCAAAACCACCGCAGCGCCCACCAAGCCCCACCCTAGCTTCAGCATCAGCAACCAGCTGAAGAGCGTGTGTAGGACAAACGCCACTGCCGCTATCACCGCCATAGCCATCATTTTGCTCTGAGCCTGCAAAAACTTCGCCATTGGGAAGTTGAAAGCATAGGCAAATAGTTGCGGAATCATCCAAATGGCAAAGGTCCCAGCTGCCTTGGATATTGCTTCCGTCTGGCCTATGAGTCTCAGAAACGGAGCTGCGAAGATGTATATTAGACTGAGAAACAAAGCTGTGGTGAAGAGAATGACCCATGATCGTTGCATATAGATTCCAAGCATGTCAAGTTGCCCAGCTCCAAAAGCTTGCCCACATAGTGTTTCGAGTGCGCTTCCCATGCCAAGCTGGTCGGATTATGTAAGCACGTTTCAGTTTCAATCAATATTGAAGTAACCCAAGACATGATTTTGAAACTATATTATGCAATTCGTGTTTATGAATATGCTGTGGATATGTTGTGCTTTGTACCATTATACCAAATGAGAAACCAGCGATGACGGAGTTCTCAACGGATACGGCGGCGAGTTGCAGAGTACCAACGTGGCCGGCGAAGGTTTGAGTGATGGCGCCGAGAGAGTATTGACATATGGATGTGAAGATGGCGGGGCCCGCTAGGTACCAGAGCTTGAAGGACTCTCTGTAAAACTCCCTGAAGAAATCTCGGACGCCGGTGATCGGAGGGACGTCGTCGACGTCGGCGACGAAGGAGGAGGCAAAAGAAGTGTTTGTTGTTGGTAAGTGAAGTGACTCGTCGTGTTCCTGATCTCTTGAAGGAAGGAGAGGTTGCCTAGAATCCTCCATTTCTAAGCAGACAATAAATGCAGAAAATGCCCGTTTGTTCGATTATGTCATGGATGATATTTCCTACACGATGGCTGTTATATATACGAGGTTCACTTGTAAATTGTAATAGAACAAAATAAAGAGCTTGACAATAAGTTTTGGCTTTTTGTTGTTAAGAGATAGAAAAATCTAAAATTAAGTTAAAACAAGGAATGAAAATTTTAAGCAGATACAACAAGGATGTCAGGATCAATTAACCCTGATAAGCTCAATTTGCAGGTAATAGTTGGTAAGCTCAATTTGCAGGTAAGGTGGTAAGGGATTCTTTTAGTTTAAGTGAGGTCGTAAATTTGAACCTTCTGTATGTATGCAGTTGTTTAAAATTTGGGGCCAGAGCTTTACCTCTCGCAAGGAACCTATCCGGTTTGAGTGGGGATTAATCTAGATGTGGATGGTTTAAAGGTGTCTTTTCATAATTGGAATCTTCCTAAAACACCTCGTAGACAATAAAAAAAAGTTTTCAACCTTAATATATTTATACAAAAAGTTTTCGGTTAAGTAGTTTTATTTTTATAAAATATGCAATCATATTCAGAAGAGTGCATCATTTATTTCATTTTAAGATTCATTTTCTTCCAACTTAATATTAACAGATTAATAGTTAAAACTTTACTATAGTTTGTACTTTGTATCTTTTACAATTTTTTTTGAGTTATGTAAGTCAAAACTGTTCTCATTTGAAAAGTGAATTAATTATCGATTGAATTAATCGAAATTAATATACATTTGTTTAACTAATATTTATCTAGTCCGTTTAACTAATATTTATCTAGTCCATAATATATTAGTGTTACTTGCATATATTTTGAAAAAGCATAGGGGTGTAGTTTAGTAAAATCTTTGATTTACCACAATCATTTCTAACGTAATCAAAAATCAAAAAAATTAAACGCACAAATATAAATTTATACCGAAATTTGGTAATACAAGTCGGCACACCTTGTTTACATTTGCAGGGCCTTACTCAGTTTAATTCTTTTATTAACGATAATAATTTTATACAAGACTTTATTGAGCCGATACCAATCAACCATTGGCATTATCCCTTGTCCTTACAACTCGTAAAAGAATTTTATATTTAATAGTATGACCGTTTCATACTAACCTCAACAGAGGATTTTCCTAGACAATGTCTAATGATAATGAAACAAAATAAACAACTCATGTAATTAAACAAAATTTAACATAAACGAAAACACTTGAAAAAGAAAAGAATAACAACTTCCCGATAGGTTCAACTCCACTGAAACAGGTCTAAAAGTTATCATCACACACTATGGGCTGATTTACACAAACGGTAGTATTAACTCACAATTGTAGGAAGAAGACATCAAGTATGACAGTCCATGCAAACAAGCCTTTACACAAAATCCGGCAAATCCCGTACCACGATTAACTTTGGCAAAAATTACACACAATATGTAGAGCAACCCAACCGTGAGCTATACAATGAAAATCAACACCCAATCGTTACCACTCTACCCAATCGTTACCACTCCAAGATGTTGGACTCACAAAGAAACTAATCAATAGCCTTTGTAGCCCAAGATGAAATTATATCAACATAAAGATCTCCAAACATAGAGATCTCCACCTTAGTGCTTTCATGTTCTATGTTTCAATCACCAGAACAAATAAACCATGGCCTCACTTAACACACACCACTCTAATTCCAGCAATTACTCAATATCCCTCAAATCACCAAAATAATTAGATCAAAGCCTCACTTTTCATGCACATCCCTGCAACCGATGTCCAAAAAAGCAATCATCAGATCATACACGTGATGAGTCCGAAAAAGCAGTTCAGTTCACGCATACAGGGACTTGAGACTTGGAATCACACACGCAAGGATATCTCAAGCAATCTTACAAAATTCTTCAATGATCCAACGTGACTTCCATACACTCCCAATAATAATATACTTCTGTTTCACTTTAAGTCTTATCCAATAATCAATTCAAATAAGAAGTATTACTTATTTACACTCATCTTAATTTAGATTTTACTTATTATCTTGAAGATCCAATAATAAAAAATGTCAAAATTAAATAATAACAAATATAACAAATATCTTAGCATATTTAATTATTGATATATTAAAAAGAGATATTTAGAAATTTTTAATCCTGGGTAGAGAAAATAAAATAAAATAGATAAAACCTTTTTAAAAATAGTAGTCATAGGCTTAGAACATGTAAAAGACAGCGGACTAATCGATGAGAGGGAAGAGACATCTTAGATAAGATGGAGAAGAGAACCTATTATAAAAAGAGAATTAACAACATAATAATGTTCACTTCAAAAAAAAAAACATAAAAATGTTTGATTAATACGCTTTCCATCCAAGTCACTTAAGTATTGAGACAATTGAACCACCAAACAACAAAACTGAAAATCAAACTGCCCCACATTAAAGATGGAACATATTGTAATGGTGATGGTTTATATAACATTCCATTATTATTTAAAAAAAACGCGAGCTAGCTAGGGGGTGGTAGATTCCATCATTTTACTTTCAAAATTAACATTTAATTTCTCTCATCTTAATTACACAGATCACAATTTCAAGACAATTTAATAATAGTATGTAATTTCTCTTACATGCTAATTAATAAGGGTATATCTATAATTTCATTAACTTTCTTAATAAACGTACGTTTTTCTAAAACGACACTTATTATGAATCGGAGAGAGTAATATTTAGAAACTGTCGTAATGATAATATTTAGTAAAAAAGGAAAATTTTAATGGAAAACTTATTAATTTGGCTTGTCCTTGTTACTCAAATAGTTTAGACATAATTTTTATAAGAATAAGATTGTTTGAAAATTATAAAAAGAATTATCAATAACTTTTAACGTGTGAAATTAAATTCAAAACTATTGAATTTATCATTTGATAGCGGCCCCTTACAAACCTATAAATCCGATAAAAATGGCTTGAGCTCGAAGTTCTGATTACGTTGGAAGTTCTCAAAATCAAATCCCAAACAAAGTCACCTACGCTAAAATAGGTGTTTTTAAGTTCTCAGCTACCAGTCCTAGATTACTCAGCAGCACGTGCGTTCCCACGTGACCTTCAGGGTTACGGCCCTTACGGATACTTGTTTGGTGCCTTTCAACATCATGCAAGTCCTTATCGATTGGTTGATTAATTGTCGATTGCTCCCCCTTATTATTCACGTACAAACCATCGTTTCAAACTTCAAATTTTTTAACTATCATCCGATTTAATTAAAAATATATACAAACAGGAACAAAAGTTCAATTAAATCAGTATAATTCTGAAATACTGATTCCTATCGTCTCGTCAGCAAGCAACTCAAGCAATTCGTGAAGCGGTGAAGGGAATTAAGCTTGAAGATGTGGTGTGTTCGTATCCACAGGCAAGGATCACAAGAAGCTAAGTTGGTCCACAGGTTCACATGCAAACAATTGGGACATCAAATATTTCCACAAGATTTATTAAAACTAATTACATTAACAACAAGAAATTAGTTAATGATTTTTGAACCCATCAATACTTTGTAAAAACCTTTAGATCTGTTTGGATGGACGTTAATTAATGTAATGAAACGGAACGAAATATTTTATAATGAAATGAAATGTAATATAGTGAAAAGTTGTTTGGGAGGGATGAAAGGTTTATAATGTAATGCAATGAAATGTTGTTCGGAAGATGGATGGAATGAAATGTAATATATAATAAATGACTATTATATCCTTATCTAACATTCTCACACAATCTAGAATTGAAAATGCAAAAGCACTCAGAATGTTATAGTTTTAAAATAGCAAAAATTTGTGACTTACGAAAAACATGTCACAGTTGTGCGTGACAAATAATTAAAGTCACAATTGTGACTTGAACAATACTTTTTTTATATCATAT
>JANZXV010000003.1:9220676-9242376 GCA_027576455.1 Erythroxylum roigii
GTTCTCCGGCACCTCAACCATTTCCGCCGCTATCTCCAGCGGCCCAACTACTGGCAAGGCACTTTCGGATGGAGAGACGAAAAAAAGACGTACCTAGTTAATGATTGAAGTTTGGAATTGGAACGACAGTGGAAGGTACACTCTGGTAATCGCAAAGATGAAAATACAGAGAATAGAAGTTGGAAAAACTACGCAGAGTGGAGAAAGACCGTCAACTCCAAAATTTATAATATCAACTGAACGGGAGTACCAATCGACGTTGAACACGTTGTAACATCCGAGCCGAAGTTGAACACATGGAAAGATCTGAGAGGCAGTAAATTAAGGTCATTAAAGGCCCGAAGTGGCGAGACAGGCGAAGGGACATGCGTGTCAGCGCGTGACAACTGTGCAGCAGTTAAAAGGACGCATCGTTCCAAATTTTGAACGACACCCAGAAGATACGAATCGTCAGCAATAATTACACTTAGTGCTTCATTTAGGCCTTGCTGCCCAGTCGATCGGCCCTGCCACTACACTCGCCCGATCAACCTAATCATTACCCTCGATCAGTCTGCCGAGCCACTACTTCTGATCGGACGATCGCACCACGATAAATCGATCGACCGGGCCTAGCACAAGCTGCCATGAAGACGTGCTAAACAATCCTTATATACTCCTTCGACCCTTCTCTTGGATCAGACTCGAGGAGTAGGGGGCTTATGGTTGGGTCGGCTGTGCTAGGCCAAGGCCAAGGCCCAGGCCCAGGTCCACATGTCCACGGCCCATTCGCAGGTGTTAGTCTTCCATGCAAACGTAAAGACCTACGTAAAGACCTAAACCTAGCATGTATTCCATATATAAGGTACTATTTCGCCATGATACAGGTACGAGATTACAACCCTAATCTTCTCGGTTCTTAACAACCAATACCCTCTCAAAAAGACTTACTTGAGTATCGGAGGGGCCTGCCGGTGGACAATCCCCGGCGTGCCTTATCTGTTTTGCAGGTATTCTCTAGCCAAAGTTATTCAGATTCATGGATCTAAACAATGGCATCCAGCCCCAGCAAAATCAGACTGAACCAGATTGAAATTTTGAGTTGATAATTTTTGAAAGGTTTTGGTACATATGGCTTAAAACTGGTATGGATTTGGGATTTCTATAGTCAATTTCGGTGTTGATGCCCTATGTGATGTTCAATTTTGGGATGGTTATTAATTAGGGTTTATGTTATGGATTAGGGAATTTTAACTTAGATGAAGGAAAGAAGTAATGGAGAAATTGACGCTTCGGACATGTTACAAGCATGGGTATGAGGTGAGTGACCTAGATGGTGCTCTCAATTATTATATATTTACTGTGGAGATAATGGTGGGATTGTGATTGGATATGATTGTGGATTCCGGACAGAAGGTCCGATGTATTGGGAGTTATGACATAGAAGTGCTGTTATTTGTGAATTTGTGAACTATTGGCTTGAGATATGATAATGTGTGACGTAGTCATTGTGATATGTGCATTCCATACATGAATGCATGACCAGATAATGACAGTTGTGACCGGAGCAGCCACCGAGAGCTAAAAGCTCACCGTACTTGGGCCTTGAGCCCACAGTGATTTCAGAGCCTCAGGCTCAATGATTAATGCGCCCATATTGGGACAGTTAGGCGCTCGGTCACAACACCGTAATAAATGGGAAAAGTGTCACATCCGCATTCTATATGCTTTTGATTGAATAATTGGATTTGGGTGAAAGGCAAAAATGCCTCATACTTATGTGTTTTTGAATGTGCATTATATGATTGCTAAATGTCGGACCACGGTCCGATGACATATGTGATTGTTAAATGTGTATTTGGATATAAATGAAACTGTGAAATGCTCCACTTCAAGGTGGAATGTCGGACTAAAGTCCGATGATATGAGAAGTGATTGAAAGGGATAGATAATCGTGAGTGATGCATTTCATTTCATGAATGCATGAAATATAATGGGAGTTGTGACCAGAGTAGCCACCGATCAGAGCTTAAAGCTCAACGAGTGATACAGAGCCTCGAGCTCGAAGGGAAGTAGTGCATACTCAGAGGGCTCTCCTACCCCTAAGATGCTTTCTAGTGCATACCCTGAGGGCTCTCCTAGAGAAGCGAAAATGAGCCGTATATGGGACAGTTCAAGCACTCGGTCACAACAAAGTAACAAGTGAAAAGTGAGCCTCATATGCACTGCATCTGCATGACATAAATGATTAAATGATATTGAATGTGGCATAATTGATCAAATATATGTGATTCAATATGGTTGTTAATGTAATGATATGAATATGTGGAATAATGGGATATAGGAAATAAAGTGAGATGGGTTCAGTGATTTAAATGTAAAATAATATGAATATGTGAATTATGTGTTATGGGATGAGTGAGCCATCAATGATGGTCACTCACTGAGTTCGCAAAACTCACCCAAAAATTGCATTTATTTTTCAGGATCAGAAGAATACCCCGTTAGGCCAACGAGAGTATATTTGCAGGATTCAAGTTAAGGATAGAGGTTGGGATCAGTTCGCGTCTGCATTGTATATTTTTTTTAAATTTGTAATAAATTGTATATTTTGTATTTGGGAAATGGGCCCGAGTGGCTAATGTATAAATTGTGTATAATGAAATTGTATATGATTGAATGAGGACCCAATTTGGGTATTGAATTTCGCATTTGTTGATATGTGAAAAAAAATGTGTTGACTACTAAATGACTGTTTTAGCACGCCACCCTCGCGGGGCATGAACTCGGATATCATCGTTGATGTCGGGTTTGGGTCGCGTGGGAGTGGGGTGCTACAATGAATGTATTTCTCTTTTTATATTTAAGACCAGTCTTGGAACAATCTAATAAACTCCACTTCTCCATTTTCTTTGTGCCATATTTATTTGTTTGGTTGTTTTTAGAAATAAACAATAAGAGCCAATGTTTTAAAAATCGTATTGGAAGTTGAACCGATAAATTAAGAGGTTTAAAGTTTAAAAGATTTAATCAGTATTAGATCGTCATAAAACCGACTAAAGATTAAGGAATTTAAAATATGATTAAAAGAGATTGTTCTTACCTACCAAAGAATTTAAAATTTAATTGAAAAAATATTGTTTTAACTTTCATTTATCAGAACTTATTAATTTACTAAAATTGATTGATTTTTAACAACAAGAGATATTAAAGTAAATCAAACCGAAAAGTTGACGATTGAACCGGTTGAACAAAATTTTAAATCATGATAAGAACTACCACATTCTTATTTTAAATTAAAATGATTTTATTCAAACCATTAATTTCTATAAATTACTAAATTTAGCTATATGACATTTGCATCCAATTTTTTAATGATGATAATAAACTTATAAAAATATTTAATAGTTTGAAAGCTACATATTTAATAATTTACATAATAAATTTATAATTTTAAATTAAATAAAAAATTCAACTATATTGAATTGGAACATAAATTTATATCTTTGTTGCAATTAATAAAAGGGGAATTATTTCTGGCAACTCCAACAGTCCAGGACTTCTTATGAATAAATCATATGCTTAGCTTACATGACATGATTTATCCCTATGTCAAACATAGGTATAATTTGACCAACTATAATCCTCTTGTTCAACGAATTGAGTTTTCTAGAATTTGTGTACTGGATAGCTAGTTTAATTTTGTTGCAGATAATATATAATGGCTAATGTAATATAATATTTGTTTAACTTTCAAAAAAAAAGAAGGAAGGGGGCAATTAAACACTAAAATATAAGCCATTATTAAGTGAGGTTCCTTGAAAAAAAAAATGGCGGGATCAATGGCAGTAGTAGTGAGCGATCAACTAGAGAGAGGGCAGTGGAACATCTTCTTCTCTCGCTTCGTCCTCCGTCCTTTTCTCACCTCCACCTGTCCCTCTCTCATTCCCATCACTCGCGCTCGTAACCGCCGTAGCCCCGGCACTTGGCTCTCCTCCGTCACTCCCGCCGCCTCTCTTCACCTCTTCGACTGCCCTTCCCCCTCCGGTTGTGTTCTCTCCGTCTGTTTCCAGGGAAATATCCTTGTGAGTAATGTAGAGTAGCTCCATGCTTCTAGAATGTTCCTGAAAATTAACGATTTTATCAATTCCAGGTTTACTTGTGCACTCTAGAAGCTTGATTTTGTTAATTTTTGACTCATCCTTTGACCAACTTTAAATTGGGTCCTATTGCTCACGAGGACTAACATTTTAATGCGTTTTGGTTTCTTGTGAGCTTCTAACTCTGTTGTTTGGGATTTGCAGGAAGAGCACTATGTTTCGAAACTGAATTTCTCATGGCCTCAGGTCTCATGCACCGCTGGGTATCCCCCCAGGAGTATCAGAACAGTGTTTGTAAGCTACAAAGATTCTGTCGGGGAGGTATGATTTTTCTCTTGAATTTATAGGATAGGAACTGGATTATGCATGAAACTACTAATTTTATCTGATACTACCCTAATTCTGTTTCATTAGCTGCTTCCGAAATACTCTGATGATTTATTATTGTTATTGTGACAAATGGTTGAAGATCAATATCTGAGTGATTCCGTTGTTTCATATTCTCAAATTTAATTTTGTACGTAGCCAGTTAAATTTTCGTTCTCTCTTACATGCAGATCCAGAAGTTTGCCTTGCGATTTTCGAAGACTTCTGAAGCAGAAGAATTCATAAATGCTCTTAAGGTCAGTGCTGGTTTTATGCTAATACTGGCTATAATACACACGATCTCTAAAACAAAGTCATGCAGTTCATGGCCAGCCTTTCTCTTAGTAAGGATGATGTTTTTGCTTTTTTTTTTGTAACCTTTTCAGCACATCTTGAACTATCCAGCTGAAAGCAACCCTCCAAATAGCGACTTTCAATCTGAAATTTCTGTAGCATCTGCCTTATTATGCCACAGTGGAACCTCATATAGGTGAGAAGGAAATATCTATTGTGTTACTTTACATGATTCATAAGCTTTGTTTTACGTATTGTCAGAAAAGTATGGTGAATTAAATATTTCAGTTACTGGTGCCATGCTGCAGAAATGAAGAAGATTTGAGTAATACGACACCACTTCTTGTTTGTTCTCCTGAAGTTCAATTAAGCTTGAACTACGAAGTAGAGCAAAAGATGTTCACAGAGAAAACAGAAATGAATAGCGTGGATGAGTGTTATTTGCCAGCCTTGCCTCCTAGCTTTGCGTCATATCTAGCCGACTGCTGCTCTGAGATCAAGCAAGGTAGATAGGTTGCTCCAAGATTGGAATGAACATTATGTCTCAGACACCTTGTTACTTTTCTCTTCCTTACTCGAATTTTTACACCTACAGCTCAGCCCAGTTCATCAGAGAACAAGGATCTCAAATCTCAAATTGTGGTATACATTTGAATTTCATCGTGTGCTTATAATATGTTTGGAGTAAGATATTTTGAACCTTATGCACTCTTAATATTTCTGTTTTCTTGCAGAGGTACATGGATGATACCTCCTTCCAAGGTATCTAACTTACACAACGAATTCCAATGTTTTCGTCACACTGGTCTACTTTCCAAGATTTGTAGTGGTGCATTTGTTGTTTGTTCATGCTATTTAAGTGAAGAGAGGGTAATTTGTGAATGCATGCAGTTCCTTTATGCAGAATTCTTTTCAATTTCTTTTAACCAGGTTTAATCTTGCATGTAGCTGTATGCTTGTTTTAGATATTCATATTATTCAATTATTAAACTGGAAAATGATCATTACACAAAAAGTACTGATATACTAAACACTGATCAGTGCTATTTCTCCATAGGCATTTGCTTCAGCTTTTTGCTAATCACTGTCTACAATGTGCTTGCCAGAGATGCTGCTTAAAGTGGAGAAAGTCATCTGTGAAATTGAAGGTGACATTATGCCATGATCTTTTGTTCCTTACTTGCCAGCAACAGGGCAGTAATTAACCGCATATACCCAAGTCCCTATTAAACCTTGCTCCTAGATCTTTTCAAAATTTTTGAGTTGACAAATTTGCATGGGACAAGTTCCAAAGCTAGATGCATAGCCAAAGAGAGAGGCCGAAAGACGAATATCCAAATGAGTTGTTTTCCTTACACACTGTTCTGTCCCTGTTTTGTCCATCACTTCATGTATGCTTAGCTATATCTTCTGCCGAATCAGAGACAGCGAATTAGGTATCAGATGAAGCCAAAGTTGCTTTAAAATAGACACTCTTTAAAAGCAAATGTGGTTACACACTATTACTATGAATTAATAATATAACTAAAATCTCAATATCTGAAGACCTACACATGCCAATTGGGAGAAAGAGCCAAAAAGAGCTAAAACACGTATCGGTCAGCAGTAGCTAGCAAGATAGTTGCATGTTAGACTGCAAATGATGGGCAAAGCAAAGCTTGCTGTAAATTTGTGTATACTTGAGTCATGAAATACGTGCAGAAACCAAAGTTCATACTGTGATGTTTTAGTGTGACATGGGATATAAAATCTAGGAGGCTCAGTCAAGGGATGGTCCACCTAATCCTATTTTAACTAGAAGCACTGAAGCACATTCTTACTATATAGATAAGGATAGTGTCTAAATTAGTAGTGAAAATTTATCATTATTATATATACACACACACACACATTCTTAAAGTTATCTTAGGTTAATTAATAGGCATATGGGACATATGGGCATATGTTTGGTTACATATCAAAATTATTGTCCTAATAGATTCCTCTAGTATGTGTTGTGAGACAATGGAGAATAAAAAAATATTGTGCAGATTATTTTTTTAAAGGGACTTTTCATAATCGATGTTGTTTAATGATTAGGAAAAGTTGTTTTCTTCGCTGTTGAAAAGTCCATAAAGAAATTGACAACCCCTTTTTATTGGGATACTTTAACATAGCGTTGGCAATTTCTGGTTTAGTTTATACCATTAGAAAAGGAAATTTTGAAATTAGTGGTTGCCATATTTTTCTAATATTCAATATAATACCATGTTAGGTTGGAGCTCAACAAGCTTATGATTTTTACTTTTCGTGATTTTAGTGGTCAAACCATTTAAAAATCTGAAGCATTTCCACAAGAGACCAGAGTCCAGAGCCCTCTGGGCTGCTATGTGAATGACATTAAAGCCACCAAGTAAAGAACTGGAGTCCATAAAATGAGACGACACCCAAGGTAATAAATTGTTAAACTATTAAAGCGGCCGGCTTCTGCATTTTCTTGACATCATTGCTGTTAAAATAATTACTGCCCGAAAGTAGGAACCATCGTCAGTCCTTGGAGTAACACGGGCTGAACAATTTTTTGATTTGAAGGGTCTCACAGACCAGGGACTGCTACTAAACTAAAGAAATTCCAAAAAGGGAACAACATTACCATACCCGTTCATCATGTCCCAGCAAATACTGAATTATGAATCGTACAGCAGAAGTGTAGTAGGCAAAATTGAGTTTTTTTTAAAAATAATAATTATGAATAGTTATTACGACTAAACTTAACTGAACTGAACTCTAGTTTAGAATAGAGTTCTCACTGTATTTAATAATTTATCTATATTGTTTTAAAATTACAAATTAAACGCCAAGCACAAGTTAATGACAAGCTCCTTATACTCAAAAGGTGGAATCCCCCACCCTAAGCGCCCTCACATCCCGATCCGACAGAGTTATGAGAGGGTAAATCACGGTTTGATCTTACTTAACTTATCAAAAAGATGGCCTATTATTTGATGCGCACAAAAAATTACCACATTGAATGAACTCCTGTACTGCCAATGCCAAGAGTCAAACATAAGACTTTACACTCAGACTTCTTTTTTATAATAAGTTGAGCTACCCATGCGGGCAATGACATGCCCCTTAGTTCCTTCGAGGAAGTAGTTTCCGTTGAGAGGTGAAAGTGCATTATAAGTTGCAATTTGATCCAGGCAGTGACAAATTTCTAATACCTTAACTCCATAAAAATATGCGCCCAACAGTAAAGTGTAACATCGTTAAGTCGCTGGACAACTTGTAAGAATCGCCCGGACGTCGTTTATCGGACAGGACGTGTATAATTAAGAAAAAAAAAATCCCTCTCTCTAGTCTCTCCCGGAGATAGTTCCAGCTGCTAATGTCTGTACGGGACACATCACAGGTGTAGTCAAAAATTCAGAAGCTAACAAAACATGTAGTGACAGAGAACAAATATATCTTTTCTAGCTCCACCATTTTCATCATTTACATGCCTTCCTTTCTGCTGTAGCAGAAAACTTTATGTTCCTTAACTATGGCTTCTCCTACTATCCTTCAGAGTCTCTTTACTATGTTAGCACCTTTGCTAGTCAGACTTGTTGCTTCGGACCAGGTAATGGCACAAGGAATTATCCCCTTCAATTGCTTTCCACAGATAAAAACCTGTGAAGCATCACTATACCATATCAATCGAGGTCTTCAGGTAGAACAACTTGCTTCATTCTACTCTGTCAACTCGACACAGATCAAGCCGATATCACGCTCAAACAAGCAAGACTACCTCATAACAGTACCTTGTTCTTGCAGCACTATCAATGGCACCACAGCATACTTCTACACTACACCTTACACTGTCAAACCAGGCGACACTTTCTTCAATGTTTCTTCTCAGATTTATAGTGGCCAAGCTTGGAAGGTCGGAGATGAAGAAAGTTTGTTTATAACAGAAGATGTAGTTCCTATGAACCTGTTATGTGGGTGCTTACAAAGTGAATCCCAGGTTGTAATAACATACACTGTGCAGGATCAAGACACAATTTCAGATATCGCTAGCTTACTATCGTCGACTACGAACGAAATTTTGAGCACGAACAGTATTGTAGCACAAAACCCTCGTTTCATAGACGTTGGCTGGGTGCTGTTTGTGCCTACTAAGAAAGATGCTAGTCCTGCAGCTCCTGTCCCGACGAAAGGTGACTGGATCTTTTCTATTACTTCTAATGGCTTTTATTAGAACTACACATGATTCATCCCTGAGTTTTAATCAATAATTCTAATTCTTTGATTGAATGGCTCTTTAACAATTCATACATTGAAAACGTTGGCTGGGTGCTGTTTGTGCCCACTAAGAAAGATGCTAGTCCTGCAGCTCCTGTCCCGGCGAAAGGTGACTGGTTCTTTTCTAATACTTCTCATGGCTTTTATTAGAACTACACATGATTCATCCCTGAGTTTTAATCAATAATTCTAATTCTTTGATTGAATGTCTCTTTAACAATTCATACATTGAAGCAGAACTTAGGCTAGGAATTCTCCAAGATTTTCCAGATCTTTAATCTGAGTCCTCAGGAATAGAATAGCGTCTCGTATAAATGAGGAATTTGTAGAAATACGAGTGTCAGGAATCAGCTATGCTAAAACTGAAATATCAAGCGTCAGGTAATTTAGGCATTTTTCACGTTGAGTTTATGATAACTTCGCAAAAAAATGAAAATTTTATTCAGTTTATTCAGCAAACTTGTTTCTTTTGTTCATTTTTTCTGCACTATCTGATAGTTGTATAGAACTTAAATCAGAGAGTCAATCATCCCATTTCATTTCAATCGCGTCAACTGGTTCATGAGCGTCTACTTCTCCATTAGCAGTAACGTTGGCAAGGGAAAATACATGGAAAAGCAAACCTATATAACAGAAATCTATTGTTTGAAGCAGATTAGTAAATTCTATGATATGTAATACATTTATTTCCTTTTTCTTTTCAGAGCCAAGAAGAAGGAGGCAGACATGGCCTGCAATTGTTGGAGTGCTATCAATCCTGATAGTAATAATCGCAGTGGTAATAATCCTTTTAAGGAGAAAGAAGTCACGAAACAGGGAAGAAGATCCAAAGACAGTATCTAAAACCATTACCACCACCCCAGCATCTTCACTGAGAAATCTGTACAAAGAAAACATGCAAGGTCAGATGAACTATTTCAAACATTCTTAAGAATTTTCATACTTGCATTTACTGCAAAATTATGACGTTTTACTTTCTCCAAACAGCTCAAGTCCATTTCCCAGGGCAAAGTGTCCGCACAAACTAATGAAATTTTGTTGCATCTTAATACATCTTACAAAAATCATTGTCCAGAACCTTAGGTATAAATGCTTTGTTTCAATTTCACTGATAAGCTGTATATGATATACCATATAGCAAACAAATATTTTCCAAATTTAAAACTGTGCTTTTCATTAGTCAGGGGAAAAAAAATCCTGAGGCATAATTTTTCTTACGCACAAGGAGAAGTTTTACAGTAAGTTACTTTTTGCAGATGTATCAATTTTTGAGTCAGAAAGACCGATAATATTCAGCGTTGAAGAAATTGAAGCGGCAACCAGTAACTTTGCAGCAACTAAGAAAATTGGAGAGGGTGGATATGGGACTGTGTTCTACGGAAAATTGTCAGGACAGGTATAGACTTGATTTATTGTTTCTTGGTCATGCTAATACCTGAACTATCAGCAGGCTAATGGTTGCAAATGTTGCATTCCCTGCAACATTTCAGGAGGTAGCAATTAAGAAGATGAAATCTAACAAATCCCACGAGTTCTTTGCAGAGCTCAAGGTCCTATGCAAAGTTCATCACATAAATGTGGTGAGTACTGGTCAACATTCTATCAAATCTATCATTCAACCTGAAATAAAAGGTAATTTCCCCAAAAAAGAACTTGAAACAAATGGTTTGACATATCTATCAAATCATGTTACAGGTGGAACTGCTGGGATATGCCAGTGGTGATAACCATTTCTTCTTGATCTATGAGTATGTTCAAAATGGATCACTCAGCGATCATCTTCACGACCCATTGATAAAAGGTAGTGGCAACCCTCTTGGTTTCTTAAGAATACTTCTCATATGAACCGTTCCAGTGATCCAATTAATCTCAAGCCCCTTTCCTGGACTGTTTTGAATGATTGGATATGAATTATCAGGTCACAAGCCCCTTTCCTGGACAGCAAGAACACAGATTGCATTGGATGCTGCAAAAGGAATTGAATACATTCATGATCACACAAAAGCACGTTACGTGCACCGAGACATAAAGACTAGCAACATTCTGCTCGACGAGACACTACGAGCCAAGGTAGATTCAATATGGTTCTTCTTTCTGACCTCATCATATTCTGCTGCATCTAGCCAAGGATCACCAACATTTTTTGCTTCCTCAAAATTGTAAACAGTTTATTTTCGCACTTTATGTTTGTTTTTACAGGTTGCAGATTTTGGAATGGCGAAACTTGTAGAACGAAGCAATGATGATGAGTTGATAGCAACCCGGTTGGTCGGGACACCAGGCTATCTTGCTCCAGAGTAGGTCATTTATGTTTCTGAAACTGCTCCACAAGCAGGATTTCTTTTAACGGGTCATAGCAAGAAGAAATGTAATGTTTCTGACATGCGCATATTTTCTGGATAGATTTGTGAAGGAGCTCCAGGTGACCACCAGAAGCGATGTATTTGCTTTTGGAGTGGTTCTAGCGGAGCTGATAACTGGCCAACGTGCACTAATTCGTGACAGTAGGGAACCCACGAAGATGAAGTCACTAATTACAGTCGTAAGTCAGCTAATTTTCCCTGAGAAACAACGTTTCTATATCCACCACTCTTAACTCAGCTTGGAACCTGGCGTAACTTGCTGAAAAATACTTGAAAACACCTTGAAATAATATCCTTTGTATATAATCCTCATTCAATGAGACGTGATTCAAACATCTTACAAGTAAAATCCCGGTAGATTAATATTTATCTGGCCTAACTGAACAGTTGATTTTAACATTTATTGCATCAGATTCATAAGGTTTTCGAAGAAGAAGATCCAATGATTGGCTTGGAAGAAATCATCGATGAAAACCTTAAAGGCTGCTACTCCATGGCAGAAGTGTACAAGGTAATTAGCTAATTTAGTCTGATGAATTATTTACAGATATGTTCTATATTCCAAGAAATAACGAACCCACCAACATCAACATTGTCAATCCTTTCTCTTTTCTTCAAGTTTTCCTAAAGTAATAGAAACTTGCTGCATTGCTATATGATCCATTCCTGAACTTCATGGAACAACTTGTACGACAATGAATAAAACATAACCTTTTAGCAACTGCTTTGATGTTCTGTCCTATGACAATGTTGTGTTTTCCTGCAGATGGCAGAAATTGCAGATTGGTGTCTGAGTGAAGATGCAATGCATAGGCCAGAGATGGGAGACATATTGACACCGTTGTGCCAAATCAAGTTATCCTCTATAGAATATGAAGCTTCATTGGGAGGAAGCAACAAGATGTTCAGTAGCCTATTAGATGGAAGATAAGAGAGGTCCTATTGATCCATTTCAAGGCCAGGCAATTTAAGATGTTCTTTTCTTTCAATAGATGAAGTAAAATTTTTATTATGCAATTCAACTTTTAAAATGCACATCTTTTAGTTTATTTATAAAATTTTATAAATAAAGATGTCTTTTTAGATTACTTTAAATTAACAATAATTTATCTTAATAAATTTGAATTAAAATATTTTATTTAATGTTTTAGAGATTTGAAATATTAGGTATTTGGTTTAATTAAGCCTTTTCATATGATTAAAATTAACTAATATTTATAACTATTGTTATAGAATAATTAAATTAATAAAAAATTTAAATTTAAATTTAAAAATAAATCCCGTGAATTTTATTATATCATATGTCTTATGAATAATAGTAAAAAAAAATTAAAAATATAACGTGAATTTTTTTTCTTTTTTGAAACGGAGAAACCCATAGCTGCTATCCTTTGGATGCGTATTGGATAAATCTCTGGATTGACGGAATAGCCTGCAAATTAAGCCAACTGGGTATTTCGCACTAGACAAGCCCTGTATAACAGGCTCGATCTAAAGAACGTAAGTAGGGGATTCGAACACAGAACCTTTTGACCCTACGCTTCCCCTACTGCACCAACTCGACAACCCCTCGGGAGCGTGAATTTCACTATATCATGTGTCATTAATAATAGTGTAAAATATTTAAAATGCCATATGTATAAAATTATAATTTTGTATCAAAAGCGATTTTAAATTGAAATTTGACACTTTAAAATATTAGAATTTAAATTGTATTTCGATAAAACTATAAAAAGTCAAAAATCAAAATACACCTTTTACCTTGACCTTAAATATAATTCAAAAAGTTTAACACCACTGTTCACCTTAATTATACAATTTACTGTTATTAAAATGAATATATCACGGCACTGATTTTAATTTAAAATGAATATATTTTAAATTTATAAATTTTAATATTTTTACAAATTAAATTTTATAAAAATGTTAAAATTTAATTTAAACGTTTCGATCCTGGTTGTTATGTATTTTGTTGTACACTTTTAGCCCAGTCCATTTGCAGGTTCTCAAAGTTCATTTGCAGATCCTCATTTCTTTTCTCTTCTTCTCTATGAACGAACGAAGCGTTCTCAAACTCCCAGGATCCCTTCAAAACATTTCTGCTTTGTGATTACTGAAGAAGCCAACTTTATGGTACGCTCGGTCGTGGAAATGCGTGAATTGAGTCGTAGATCATGACCTTCTTTTCCTCCCAAGTCAATTACCCCGAGTTACATCAGATCTGATCATTGAAGCTATCGAAACTTATAGCGAACAACAGAGAGATAGAGAGGGGGAGAAAGAGTTGTGTAATGGCGGGTGCAGTCTCTGCACTGTTTCTACTAGACATAAAGGGGCGTGTTCTGGTGTGGCGGGACTACCGTGGAGATGTCTCGGCCGTCCAAGCTGAGCGCTTCTTCACCAAGCTTATTGAAAAAGAGGTGAACTTTCTTTTACCCTCTTTCTCTCTTAATCTAGGGCGTCGCTTAATTTTGCATGAAAATTGGATTTGGTGGATTTTTGCTATATGAATAATCTGAGTTTCGAATTCGGGTTTTTGGACCTTTTTATTAGATTTAATATCGAGGCGTTTTGCTGGTCTTCAGGGTGATCCGCAGTCTCAAGATCCAGTGGTGTATGACAATGGAGTCAGTTACATGTTTATACAGCACAGCAATGTTTATCTTATGACTGCTTCGAGACAGAATTGTAATGCAGCGAGTCTTCTTTCATTTCTACACCGCGTGGTTGATGTAAGGTGTTGATTTCTGTTTTAAACTTGTGATCTTTCGCACGATGTCAAAACTGAGGTGATTCTTCTGTTTTTTTGGTATAGGTGTTTAAGCATTATTTTGAAGAATTGGAAGAGGAATCGTTGAGGGATAACTTTGTAGTTGTGGTACGTGAGAAAATTTCGATCTTGGATTTGCCCTTCTTTTGTTTTTCTCCTTTTAGTTAAGGTGGTTTTATTTTTATTGACAAAGGAATCGAAATATATTTTCATAACAATGCTTTGGCAGTACGAGTTACTTGATGAAATGATGGACTTTGGTTACCCGCAATACACTGAAGCAAAAATACTTAGCGAATTCATCAAGACCGATGCATACAGGATGGAAACTACACAAAGGCCTCCGATGGCTGTCACAAATGCAGTCTCCTGGCGAAGTGAAGGAGTACTTTATAAGAAGAATGAAGTATTCTTTTCTCCCTTACCATTTATTGAATTTTTTAAGATTGTCTACAACTTTGCAGAAACATCTTTTTACTGTTTATATTGCAGGTTTTCTTGGATGTGGTGGAGAGTGTTAATATTGTTGTTAACAGCAATGGGCAAGTAGTTAGATCAGATGTTGTCGGCGCATTGAAGATGAGAACTTACTTGAGGTGGGTTGTCTGTTGAAACCAAGAGTTGACAATTTAAGTTAAAGGAAATGCTGATGGTAGTTTTCTTGGAACATTCATGATTTATTTGTTTCTTTTTTCAATTTTTGAACCTAAAAATGGACATTCCATGCTTCCGTAGCAGACATACATAATCATGAGCTGTAATCCCAAGTTTAGTGTACTATATAATCCTATTAGTTTGCCATTAGGGCTGCCAGATTTCCAGTTATCCAACAGTTTATCAAACTTGTCCTTCAGTTTGCTGGGATGAATCACAATTAGTTATATATAATCATGCTCATGATTAAACATTTTTCTGATGTTGAATGATAGGCTTTTAGAAGACTTTTATTTTAGGGTTAATTACACTCGACCTTCCTGTGGTTTGACTTTTTATCATTTCAATTGTCATGTTCTGATAGCTATCATTTACCCCTGCAATATTGTTTAATTATCATACAATTTATTCTGTCATATTCTTTTAGCTGTGGTTTGACTTTTTTTTTTTCATTTCAATTTGTATTTTTTGAAAATTGTCACTTACCCTTGCAATACTGTTTAATTATCATACAATTTCTTCTGTCATATTTTGTTAGTTTTCCGTTAATTCATAAATGCAAAACAACATCGTTTTGGAATTTAAAATTTTCAATACTATGTTGTTGGATAAGAACAGATGAAAATTTAAGAGAATATGATGGAGGACGTTGTGCGATGGTTAATTTATAAGGGGTAAGTGATACCTTTTAGAACATGAAAAATGAAATTTTAAAAAGGAGGTAAACCATATGGTCTCAATGTATTTAACCCTTTTTTTTTCCGTGATGAATAGTAGATTTTACCAATTTGCTAACCTTCTAGGATTACATTGCAGTGGTATGCCTGAATGTAAGCTTGGCTTAAATGATAGAGTGTTATTAGAGGCTCAAGGTCGTGCAACAAAAGGAAAGGCCATTGATTTGGAGGACATCAAATTTCATCAGTATGTTGCTTCTCTGATTTCCTTTCTATCAGTTGTTAGAGCAATCACGGACATGCTAATAGAGACTAAGCGAGATAACTTTCACTCTAAATAGTAAACCAATGATCCTTGTTCTCTAGGTGTGTACGCTTGGCCCGATTTGAAAATGATCGAACAATATCATTCATTCCACCTGACGGAGCTTTTGATCTAATGACGTACAGACTAAGTACCCAGGTTGAACTAGTGGTTTATGTGTTTTACTGCAAAGCAGCACCCATCGAAATGACATTTCTTTTAATATTTTTTAAGTTGTGATGGTTTTTCAGGTAAAGCCCCTAATTTGGGTGGAAGCTCAAGTTGAAAGGCATTCAAAAACTCGTGTGGAGATGACAGTAAAGGCTAGAAGTCAGTTCAAGGAGCGTAGGTATTGGGTGTATCTATAAATGTGTGCATAGTTGATCCTACTTTTCAGAATTCTTGTCTGGCCTGAATTTTATGGGTTTCTAACTTTTTGTGCAGCACTGCTACAAATGTAGAGATTGAGATACCCGTGCCAGCTGATGCTTCCAATCCTAATGTTCGGACCTCAATGGGATCTGCTTCATATGCACCAGAAAATGATGCATTAATGTGGAAAATTAAATCTTTCCCTGGTGGGAAGGTATGGGCTTATTTCTTTCTATTTTCTCACAAATTCGGAAATACTTTAAATACTGCTGGTTGTTTCAGAATTTGACGAGAGTAGTGTGCTTTTTCTTCCTGTTACTGCGAATTTGCATTGTTTGATACTATTTGCTACTATTTAGGAGTACATGTTGAGGGCAGAATTCAGTCTTCCCACTATAACTGACGAAGAAGCAGCTCCTGACAGAAAAGCTCCAATACGTGTTAAGTTTGAGATACCATACTTCACTGTTTCAGGAATACAGGTGTGCCTTAAAACTTAACTGCTTGCTTTGGTGGACGGTTTGCTTGAATGACAAGATGCAAATCACCATCTTTCTTTCTCTCTATGTGTGTGTGTGTGTGTGTGAAACGAGTGCATCTCAAATTCTTTTCTAGGAATAATATTTGCCACGTTTGAGCATGTTAATGATATTTCTTCTGTTGCCTTTTTGGTTCTGTAGGTTCGTTACCTGAAGATTATTGAAAAAAGTGGTTACCAGGCTCTTCCATGGGTTAGATACATAACAATGGCTGGCGAATATGAACTCAGACTCATCTAAGCTGCTCCTTCAATTGGCCATTTGAGGTGGCTTCCTGGTTTAACTAAGAGGATTGCAAATATGCCATGTTTATCCAATGACATTGAAACTCTGGGGAAGGAAAATATAGTACATAAAAGAAAGGAGTTATGGCAACTTTCATCCTGTTGTGTGTTTTGATGAGAAATATATGCACATCCGTTCTTTCCCTGTTACATTCCCTTAGCCCAAAATTGTTGTATTATTATCTGAGTAGTCAGCATAATTGGTGGCTACCTAGAAAGTTTGATTCACCCATTTTCTTGTGCGAACTATACATCCATTTGTCGTGATACATTTTTCAGCCCACGAATGGTTTGCAGATGTGAGCTTGGCAGCATGAGAAATCATTTTGCTGGTTTGATTGATCCTACATCTTCAATATGATTGTTTTCTAAGGAATTAAAATTGTGGTCTTCTATTATTACGTAATTAGAAGCCAACTATTCTTTATGGATTAAAGTTTAGTAAATACAACAACTGGTATCTATATCTCCTTCATTTTCTAGTTCTTTTTTTATTCCAATTTGAATCTGAGATAACCTGGCGTCTCCTATTTCATATTGCAAGTTCTAAAGCATTATGGACTGAACTGCTTGGGTTTACTTGGACCAGATTTCTCTGAAGCCCTAATTATGAATGAAGGGGTCACCCCTCACTCGAAGAATAAGGACATGGCCTAGCCATTTGAATACATGGACATCCCATGCCAAAACTTTCGTTGCACTCATCCATGCAACGAGTAGGACAAGTTTAGAGGTTTACCACAACCTAAATCTTTTTTAAAAAAAGTTGATAAATTCATTGATCCTATAAATTTAATACTTCAGCGAGTACAAAATTGTGTTTCCACAAAAGCTTAGATAAGTACCTTGGCAATTAAAGATAATACTCAGGGATATGTGTGATGAAAAAACAAAGCTAATTCTAAACTAGACATTTCCTTTCTGCTTTGTTCTTAGGATCACAATTGAAAGCTGTCGTTTTGCTTTTCTAATGGTTGGTGCTAGATTTTACCAGGTTAGTCTGCTATACTCCATTGCATTCCTTCTCTTTCTCTTTGTTGCGCCTTCCTTCGAAGGCATGACATGGTGATTGTGATGAGTGTATTTCTCAAGTCTGCTTGTGATGTGTTGCATGCTAGTATCTTAGTAACCTATTCTTCAATTGCGAGAGGTAATAGGTCGAGTTGTGTTTCTTGTTGATAGGCAATTACCTTTGATCCTATGAAGGTGTTGAGCTTCCCAAGGTGTTAAGCTTCCCTAGACATGAATTCGCCATTGTAGGAGTTGATTCAAAAAGCCTTTTGTTCCTTTCACTCCAATATGGTAAGTAAAGGCCCTTATAACAATTTTGAATAATTTGCAGTCCCCTTTTGTTCTGAAGTGGTGAGTAGATGTGCACTCTAGAATGCATGATATGTTTAGATGAGGGCAGGAAATGATAAAATTGTCTAAGGTAGCCTCTAGATCTAGCTTAGAGTAATCGAATTCGAAGAATAGGCGATTCACACTTTCAGGTTCTACATTACAAAGTAGACAATTTAGACTTCATGTTGGAAATTTTAAGACATCTCTAGTACCCAACCTGTTATCTGCCATAAGCCACATGATAAATGAGTGGGAGGGAGTTACAGTAGAATCCCATATTAGTTTGTGTGCAGGCAATTCAAGGAGTGACTTTTGTAAGAGTTTTTTTTTTCTTTTTGCAAGAATGTGTTGTGAATTTTGAGAATGTGTATAAAGACCAAATGATTATGTCCCAAGCATTTGAGTTGGGAGTAACTCCTTCTATTAATGCACTAAAACTCAGCTTTCCTGTAATAGACTGTGAAGGCCAAAACCAAGAATTGTTGGTATATAACTTCTGATTAGGTAAGTGTCAAGCATTCTATGGAGAGGTCATGCTATGCCAAAAGTCAAACCAAAAGAAGGCTCTACCTCCATCACTAATTTTGTGCTTAAAGTGAGGATGAGTTAACACTCTCATTTACAAAATTTGATTAAAGGTCTAAGAAATCCCTAGATTTTCTTTGTAGTTTCATATCGATTTCTCACTCAGTATTTGTGTATGAGTAGCATTTCACCCATAGACTTTCATTTTTAGAACATAGGATCCAAAGTCTCTTTATGAGCACTCATTGTACTTATAGATGTGATGCCTAGACCTCCAAATTTCTTGGGATGACTTACTACTACCCATTTCATTTTGGGTATTCTATTTTTTCCTTGCTCCATTCTAAAGAAATTCTCTTAAAGCCTTGTAAATGTCTTTTATCACAACTTTAGGGAGATCCAAATGGGATATCCAATAGGTGTATAGATTGCCCAATATGGAGATAGTTAATTGAAATCTACCACTATAGGATAAGCTTGTATTGCATCAGTTGTGAATTCTTCTGTTTATTGCATTGAGGAGGTAGAGGCAATCCTTTTTAGAGAGTTTCTTTTCAACAATAGGCACACCAAGATATTTAAAGGGAGGCTCCTGTTGAGTGAGGCCCTTGGTGTTTAGAAGCAACTGCACTTGGGGGTAGTGTCCTAAGGAGATGATATAAGAGCTCTTCTAAGGATTGAAATTGAGTTTAGAAAGAAGCTTGAAATCCTCCAAGGCATCCAGTAGTAGTTGTGTAGATTTGAGGTTAGCTTTTTCTAAAAAGGAAAGTTAGAAGATTTTTAGTTTGTGGCATTCGTGTTGATATTTGAAAGTGGGCTCTTTGCCAATTTTGTCTTTTCTGATTCTTTGAAAAACTTCCATATAGATAACAAAAAGATAAGATGATAATGGATCACCTTTTCTTACTCCTATTGTTACCTTAAATAGCCTAGTAGGTTCCCCATTTACTAGTACTGAGTAGGACACAATTGTAATGCAACTCTTTATCCGAGCAATATAGGTTGAAGGAAGTCCCATTACTTGTAGAGTTAAGATAACAAAGCTCTAACTTATAGAATCAAATGCTTTTCGGAAGTCAAACTTGAGTGCATAGCTTCTTATGGAATTCTTGGTGCTATAGGATTTAATCAAGTCCTGAGAGATAAGGATATTATCTCCATTGTTCCTTCCTGGGACTTAAGCACTTTGACAAGGATTGATGAAAGATGACAGGATAACTTTCAATTTGTTAGCCAAAAGTTCTGTAATGATTTTGTAGATCACATTGCAACATGCAATAGGTCTATAGTCATTCAAGGAAGATGGATTAGAGACCTTTGGAATAAGGCAAATGTAGGTTTTGTTAACCTCAATTAGCAGTTTGCCTGATAAGAAGAATTCTCTATCTGCATGTGTTACCATTTCACCAGTGATATTCCAGGTGGCTTGAAAAAACCTAGAATTGAATCCATTAGGCCTCGGGGCTTTGTCTAGGTGGACTGAGAATATAATAGACTTGATCTCTTCAAAGGTCTTTTATGAATTTTCCATAAGTTTTAGGTATGAAGGAGATTCTTAGTTATTCTACAATGTCTCTAGGCATGAATTGTGTATTATATTAGGAGCTAAATAGTTTAGGGAAATGATCAAGAGTTAGCTCCTTTAGGTCGTCCTACCACAAAATCATATTCCCATTTGCATCATTGAGTGCATTTATATTCTTTTGGTTCCTCCTAGGTTGTATCTTCTTAAAGAAGTATTTTGAGTTGTTGTCTCCTTCCTTTAGCCAATTTGTTCTTAATTTTTTCCATTTCTGAGAGTTGTAAGTCTCTACAACTTGTGTACAATTCCTTAATTTTTGCATCACTTATGCTCTTAAGGTTGCATCTTGTGGATTAGCAACTAGTTGATCCTGACAAAGAGTTAAGTCTTTGAGAGCTTCTCTTTTGTTCCAGTAAATAGGATCTCTCACTAAATTCTGCAGTTTTTCATTTTAGGTTTGATTGCCTTTAGCTTAATAACTCATTGGCAAGCATAAGAGCGTGGAGTGAGAGTGTTTAGTCCTCTGATGATAGCTGCATTGAAGTTAAGATGTTTGAGGAGTGAATTGAAGAATTTGAAGCGAGTTTTCCTTTTACCTTTTGTTGTAACAGTGTGTATGAGGATAGGGGAATGATCAAAGGTTACTAGTTATCAAAGTTGGCATAACTCATTGGAAAGTGAGTAAGCCATAGGGAGTTAGCTATACATCTATCTAATTTTTTCTGTTGAAACCAATCTCCAAGCTGCTTATTTGTCCAGGTGTAGAATATGCCAGTGTGATGTCTGTTAATTCCAAATCTCTAGTTAGTTAAGTCAATTCTTCCAGATTTGGATTAAGGTTCATTCTATTTCCTTGTGCCCTCCTCAAGTTTTAGAATACAATTGAATTTACTTGCGATCAGTCAAGGCGGTGAACAATTATAAGTCATTAGATTAAGGAATGTCCATAGCTATTTCCTTTGAAAAGCCAAGTTGAAGGCATAGATCACAGTGAGCATGAAAATTGAGAACAATGAGCGTGAAAATTGAGTTCATCTATTTGATTCGCAGTGAAGGTATTGCTTTGAGCATTTCCACGAGAGTAGTTTAAGACAAGATGGTTTATAAGAGACTACAATTCTTCCATGGTGATGGGATTGATGATTACTGATGATACGTGTTGGCCCCCGTTACCGGAGTCCAACTCTTGAACCGTAAAACATGAAACTTGATCATCTTACCTTGTAGGGTTTATTCCATTTAACCCTAATTAGCCGTCATATTTTTTTTTGAACTCTTAACATCATGAAAGCCTTAATAGACATGAGTCATACCTTTTTAATCTTCTAACATCTCAAATTT
>JANZXV010000003.1:9257364-9272129 GCA_027576455.1 Erythroxylum roigii
TAACAATAGTTTCTGGGATTCCATGTAAACGGACAATATTATGCACAAATGTTTTAACCACGTCAGTAGTAGTGAATGGGTGTTTCATAGAAATGAAATGGCAATATTTAGATAACCTATCTACTACCACAAGGATCACCGTATAACCATTGGAAAAAGGAAGCCCCCCACAAAATATGTTGATACCTCTGACCAGATGCGGTTTGGTATTGGAAGAGGCTGAAGGAGACCAGCTGGCTTCATTGCTTCGTATTTGTTGCGTTGGCAGACAGGGCATTCCTTAATGAACTGTTTCACTGTTTGTCACGAACCAAGCCATGTGAAGTCCCTTTTAATTCTAGCCAATGTCTTAAGATATCCAAAATGCCCCCCCTGTAGAAGTAGAATGACACTCAAGAGTAAAGAAGGAATTAAAGTGCATTTAGGATTAAGATAAATCCTATTTTTGTGATAATAAACCCCATTTTTAAACAACTGTTCACTCCCAGGATGATCTTTGCATTTGGCCTCTGTGTAAAAAGGATCTAACTTCACTTCTTCTTGCAATTTCATCCACCACTCGGCAATTGGAAGTGAGATCACCGACATGTTGCACTCGCTTCGCCATGACAGTGCATCTGCGCCTTGGTTTTCTTTGCCCTTGCGATATTCAATTCTGTAGTCGTATCCAAGGAGCTTCGGCAACCACCTTGCTCAGGTAGGAGTCATGATTCTTTGTTATAAGAGAAACTTAAGGCTCTTTTGATCAGTTCGAACTAGGAAGGAACGTCCCAAAAGATAGAGTCGCCACTTGCGAACTGCCTTAACAATGGCAAGCATTTCTTTTTCATATATGGAAAGATGAAGTGAGGATTCTTTTAGAGCTTCGCTGTAATATGCGATGGGTCGCTGTTCTTGGGATAGTATGGCTCCGATTCCGTAACCACAAGCATCACTCTTTACAACAAATTCTTTAGTAAAATCGAGTAGGGCTAGGATTGGTGGTGTTGATAACGCTAGCTTGAGTTGTTCAAAGGCTTTAGCTGCATCTATATTCCAAGAAAAGCCATTCTTTGTTAGTAACTGAGTAAGTGGAGAAGCAATACCTCCGAAACGCTTGATGAACTTGTGATAGTAACCCGCGAGGCCCAAAAATCCTCTAACCCCTCTCTGCGTATGTGGTTCTGGCCATTCCAGTACTGCCTAGATTTTTCTTGGATCCATTGCCACTCCTTTTTCCGAAATTATGTGTCCTAGATAGTCAACTTCCTTGACTTCACATTGGCATTTGCTGATTTTAGCAAATAACCGATGCTCATGTAATATTTGTAGTGCTTTTCCCAAGTGTTCAAGATGCCTAACCCAAGTCCTGCTATAAATCAAAATATCGTCAAAGAAGATAAGTATGAATTTTCGCAAATAAAGGCGAAAGATCTCATTCATCAATGCTTGGAAAGTAGATGGAGCATTTGTGAGTCCAAAAGGCATAACGATGAACTCGTAATGGCCTTCATGGGTGCGGAAAGCAGTTTTGTGGATGTCTTCTTTATGAACTCGGATTTGGTGGTATCCTAATCGCAAATCCAATTTAGAGAAAAATCTGGAGCCATGTAATTCATCTAACAATTCTTCAATGACCAGGATTGGAAATTTATCTTTGATGGTTATCTCATTTAAGGCCCTATAGTCAACACAAAATCTCCAGCTTCCGTCTGATTTTTTTACCAACAACACTGGAGAAGACAACGGACTACGACTTGGGCGAATTAATCCTGTGGTGAGTAACTCATGCACCATTTTCTCAATTTCAATTTTTTGGTAGAAGGGATATCTATAAGGTCTGACGGAGACAAGTTTGCTGTGGGGTTATAGGGGTATATGATGATCGTGGGTTCTGTTTGAGGGTAGGTTTTTTTGGTTCGGCGAAAACTTGTTGGTATTGTTAGAGAAGAGATTGAACATTTGTGTGTATGGTTGGTTGGGGGAAAGTTTCGATTGGTGCTACCTACAAAAATAAACTAGATTCAAGCATTATATTACATTCTGTCATGGAGAGAGGCCCTGCGTTTCCAGTTTTGATGCCTTGTAATTCAACTGGCTTGCCATTTTCTTGTATCACCATAGTGAGGGTCTTGTAATTGGTTTGGATAAGGCCTAGTGTAGCCATCCATTGCACTCCTAACACCACTAGACATGCGGCCACAAGCAAAATGTAAAAGTCAGCTTTAGTTTGATAACCTTGAACCAAAAAACTTACAGCTTTACTGATTCCCTTGCATGTCACTTATTCCTTATTGACGACCGTAACTTTCAACTGCTCATCTTTTGATACCTTCAATCCACATTGCTTAGCCAAGTTTTGGTCCATAAAATTGTGGGTACTTCCACTGTCAACTAAGATTGTCACATTTCGCTCATTAAGCTTGCCAAGTAGCCGAATGGTCTGAGGGTGATTGGTTCCTTCGATTGCATGCAGGGATACTTCTGGGATCCCATCGTCTTCATCGAAAGCAGGCTCTGCCAACCCTTCTTCGATGATATCTTCAATGGCAAACATTTGAGGCTTGATGCACCTGTGACCTAGTGTGTATTTGTCGTCGCAATAGTAACATAATCCCTTCTCCCTTCTTTCTTTTGCCTCTTATCCAGAGATGGGTCAAAAGGGTGGTGTAGACTCGCTGCTGGTGGCAGTCTTGGAGTTCGGAGGTGGTCCCAACAAACTCAGTTTTGGATTGCTTTTATTAGTCCAGGAAGGTTTTGCAATTGTGGCGTTTTTCTGATGTAAGGACTATTTTTCTTCCACAACCCTTGCCATCCTGATAGCTTTTGTCAATGTATGGGGATTTAGCAGTTTGGCCTCCAATCATATGTTGTATTTGAGACCTGCAATAAAGGAACTAACCAAAAAAGATTCGGGTAAGTCATCAACTTGGTGAGAAAGTCTTTCGAACATCTCCTGGTATTTTTTCACCGTAGTGGTCTGCCACAAACGAGTCAGTGCTTCGCCAGGGTCGTCATAATCGGTGGGGCCAAATCTCTTGATTACGGCTGTAGCGAACTCGTCCCATGAGATGGGTCCGTGGAACTTGGTTAACCACCTATGCCATTGGAGTGCAATTCCTTCCAAGTGAAATGATGCGAGGTGCACTTGGTCCTGCGGTGGAATTTCCTTGAATGAGAAATATTGTTCCGTCTTGTACGTCCAGCCTTGCGGATCACTACCATCAAATGTAAAAAATTGGAGCTTCATATGTTGTCAACTACTGTGGGTGGTTGAGTTATTGTTTTGTGAATTTTGCAAGTTTAAGTTTTGGTGAGGTGGTGGCGTTTGGTAAGGTGGAGGATTTTGGTGAGGTGATGCGGTATTGTTGTTCCCATAGTTACTAGTGGCAAATGGGTTCTCGTCTTGCGTAGTATTTGAAGGATTGATGGTGGTCTCAATGTTTTGGAGTTTGGTGAGGATGGTTTCAAGTGTGGCATAGAGATGGTGGATACTGGATTTGTGTCGTCCTAAAACTTCTTGAGTCTCATTACGAAACTCGACGTTAGATTGGTTTCAGGTATTCATTTGGAGAACCTATCTCTGATACCAATAATACGAGAATTTTAGAAAGCTAGGAAGAAGTAAACAATCAGAAGAAGAAAATTGAGCTAATTCCGTCCACGATTTTATTCCTCCATAACAATATGATATATGAAGAAATCAGAAAGGAATGGCACTCACAACAAAATAGGAAATAGTGAGTTCACCCACAATTACAACTAGAACTGCAAAATAATGAAAAGTGGGGTAAGTGGAGCTTACCCACGATTACTACTAGAACTGCAAAATAACAGAAAGGCAAAATAATGGAAAGTGCATCCTAGAACTAAGCAAGTATCGTGGACTAAGTTTGTTGCCTTTAACTGAACCACGTAGACCAAGTCCTGCATATATTGAGGAGTGATTCACGGGCCGTGTAACTGGGTACCTATCATAGTACAATGAATGTCTACAGTAAGGTAAGACTTCATCAATCTCTTTACATTAACATATTACACACACACATATATAGTCTAACATAGCAGTTAACAAGGAGTTACAATAGTTGTCATAATCATCACACTTCACACCGTTTTAGACATCCTTATCCATACGTTGATCTTCTAGTAGTTATTACAACATCAGATAAGATTGAAAAATTGTTAACCATGTAATAACTGATCAACTATTAATCGATATTTGCCATAACCGCCAACACGACTTAATCTTTCCAACAGCTAAAACAATTATGCTTGCTCGAGAATTGTTGTTGAATTTCCTTCCTTCATTAATCTAGACCTTAGCCAGGTTAGATCAGGGTTTAAAGTTTCCCACCAGCCGTGCTTGACTCTTTATTCAAGCTGCAATTTGAATTAGCTTCCTTGCTAGAGCATGCTCCCATGAAGTCGCAAGGGGTTGTTTGTTGCCAAAATCATCCAAAATGGGAAACAAGACTTACACAAAGACCGTTTTTAGCAGAGAAGAATAAGCTAATAGTGAACTCATTTGGTCAAAGAGGATACCCTTTTGTGTAAGATTAAGTGAAAAGATCGTATATCGTTTTTGTCTTTGTATTACTAGTATATGATTATATTTACTTATTTCCCGATAAAATTGCAGAATTCCTGAAAGTACCTACAGGCTGAAGCTTGGAGTTTTCGACACCCCAAGGGAACTAACCTCCCTGAAATTGACCTTCTTGGCCATGTCTTTATCCTTGACAGGTGCCCGACTCTAAGCAGACAAAGAAAGGAATCAAGTTCCCTAAACTATACGGAGTTCTTATACTATGTAGCAATAATTATAATTTTCTTTCAATAATACTTTTAATATATGCCAGCATGATTATTTATCAAAAAAAAATACTTTCTTTGATTCTTATATTTTACCCTGAACTTTTAAACTAAGATTTCACAAGGAACTATTGACCAGGGGCATCTCTTGGAAATTTTCAGAGGGTTAAATCACGGGGAATGACCACATATGATGCATTAATGCCTTAGTGTGAGAGAGATGATAGGAAAATGAATGTATAAAAGGAGGAAAATAGTATAACAAAATGAACAGCAGACCAACATAAACATACATGCCATCCTTGGTACTTCGGTTTGAAAGTTGTTCAATCGATACATTTTTGTTCCAGCAAGCAATGGTACGAGTTAAAAGCTAGAAAACCCTTTTAACTAACACATCGAAAAGCAAAACCTTTAGTTTTAGAACACGATGTCTTGAGTGATGAGAATCCTTAATTACCAAAAACAAAATGCACACAAAGAAATAAAGAGAAAAACTTCATCTTGGAAGGATTTCTTCATTTAGTGAAGATGAACATCTTCACAGTTTACAGACCTACCACTGTAAGCCAATGAGGCCTAGTAACAAACTATGCTGTTTATGTGTCTCCCA
This sequence comes from Erythroxylum roigii, assembly GCA_027576455.1. Lineage (NCBI taxonomy): Eukaryota > Viridiplantae > Streptophyta > Magnoliopsida > Malpighiales > Erythroxylaceae > Erythroxylum > Erythroxylum roigii. Next base: position 9,262,772 of record JANZXV010000003.1, read on the forward strand.
AAACTACAAACTAGACGAGCTGATCTGGGACAATACAAAGGCTGAAGAGTGAAAGCAACATTTTTCACGGAGCAGTATGCTGCAGGACATGTCTAAAGACAGATGCTCCTCCAACAAAGATTTACATTTACAGATGGACAGATAGAAAAGAATTTTGTACCACTGCAGCCTTTATAGCTTCTTTTTCAATTCTATATTATGAGAAGACTAATCTATTGGTGAGTTTCGTTTGGTATGGTTTGTGGTGTCTTCCTAAACACATGTTTTCTGCAACGTTCGAAAATGGCATCATATACTAGATCAAACTGAACTCCTGCTCTTTCCCGATTTACAATAAAGAATATATGATCAGCCTCCACTATTTTGTAGTACCTGCAGAATCAGAGAGTGACTGTGTTGGCATTTTTTTTATGGAAAATAAATGGTAGCCATTTTGCCATTCACATCATACGAAATATGACTTCAAATAGTTGCTGGTGATTGATGAAGCTTATGAAAAAATTGAAGCAAAATAACTAACCAGGTTCCCGGCCTCAAGGGTTGACACTCCGAATCATTGGCAACAAATTGGCATGGATGTTCAATTGGTAAACGTGGATGTGTCATCGATATGGTATTTAGAGCTCCATCATTGTCTTGCCAATCCTCATCCCTGCACATGCATTAATTAATATCTCCACTTTTATTTCTCCAAGGAGAGAAACTAAAGACGAATTTAAGGTCTTAGACATCAAATTGAGATTCTACAATCAAGAACAAAGAGAGAACACTGCATAATTCATGAATAATTTGACAAGATAACAAGTGCGGCTTGGAAGCAAACCTGTATCCTTTATATGGAGGAGGGACATCTGAAGGATGACGCCACTGGCTCATTTGTAACACTCTTATGAAAAGCATTGGATGGATTCCAAAGATGCTTGAAGGAACTGTCACACCCATGATTTTTCTGGTCCGCTTTGTAGCATAGCTGAAATAGTACGTATTGGGAAATGTTTGCAGATGGGAATTCAGTTGAATGGCACCTTGAATTGTAAGATCAGGCAGTATCCAATCTCCAGAGGCAAATGGACCAGCACTGCCTAAGAGACAATCAATGAGGCGCCAAACTCCCATTTTCTTCCATGACATGTTGAAGTGATCAAATCCAAAATTGTAGTAAGCCTTCAACCAGGGAATATCAAGCCAATCATAAATTATCACTCCTAAGCGACATATCTGAAGCAGACTTATGGGTTTCATGGTTCTCCCATCTTCTGGCCTGAAATGTCAAAACTGGAGTCATTAGTCAGGAACAAATTTCTGATGCAATCATTCATGGCAGCAAACTATAAGGTCCTAGAGTGCTTAATATCATGAAGCCAAAATAAAGACTTCATAAGTTGGATTACAGCCTGAGTGAAGCACATCAGTCGAGTGCAAAGGATATCTATTTCTAGTTTTACTGTGACATTGGCAATCTGTACATGAACGCAATATTCGAGGAGTTCCTTTAAATTAGCCCTGCTAATTAATATATACAGATTTTTTTCAATCTTCGGTATACGGATATTTGACTTAGAGATTCCATGAGACGAAAGTTGAGAAAGCCAACTCACTGCATTCCATCCAAGTAAGTTCTCGTAGTCCCATTGAATGCACCAGAAAGGGATGTGATGCTTAACACCCAGTCTGAAGAAGTACTCTCGTACCCCTTAAATGCCTATAAATCATCACCAGCATACAATCAGCAGAAGCAGAACTATGAACTTTTTGGTTCTTCTGGTAAATAACATAACACTTAGACTAACCTTGTCAGCAAGCATTTGTTGCAAGACACGAACAACCTGGGCTCCAGCTGAATGGCCAACAAAGTGGATAGGATGATTCTCATCCCACTCAGGGTAATGTCCTGCATCGCAATCACAATGAAGATTGCATCAGAGTTCACATAAAAAGTAAAAGTGAAATGGAGAAAACTGCTGATGAAACAGAAAAATCAGCGGCAAAGCCTAACAGAAACATCGGAGATCTCTTAACCTGGTTCATAAATCCTTCCAAATTGCGCGTGCCCACAAGCTTTGCTGTGTTCTTCACCATAATCTACTTGCCCACCTTTCAAGTAATAGAACAACTCGCGTGCCCTGAAAGCAAAAACCTCTTAGAATCTTGAGAAAAATCAAATAAAGAGAAAGGACAAACACGAGAAGAAAGAAGCCACTATTAACCATGAACTACAAGCTTGAATCCATCACCTACCTATCGTATATGCTGGTTAGCGACCCCAAATCAGGTACCAGAACCCTCTCATCTTTTTTCTCTGCCCCAGCAAAATACGATAAACCTCCCAATCTCTATAGCCAACAAGATCAAGCATACAAATGAAAACCAAATGAGATTCATACACAAAAGAAATGCATGAATCAACAGAAAAATGAATAGCCCATAGATATATCGACAGGAAAAAAGAACACAAACCCCTTTGCCAAATCCAAAAATTCCATGAACCAACACGATTGGAGGCAAGTCACCACCACCATTAGTTGCGACCACAGACTCATCATTTTTCACTACCACATTAGCATTTGGCTTGAAAAACCATTCATTCAAACTCTGTGAAAGATCCCCAGCAACAGCTGTGCTAAATATGTAAAAGCCATAGAGCATATGAACCAACGTGCTCACAAAAAGCTCCGTCATTTGCAGAGCAGATATCCACCACCTAATCATTTGTCTCACAAGCAAGAACCTTTTTGAAAACCCACAAAGGGAAGCTCTTGAATGTGCAAAAGAGAAAAGGCCTTCTCCAAACAATCAAAAACCCTTACTATCCAACCCTCCTATGATCAACAAACCATAGAAGGGTGAAAAAAAGCGAAAAGATGCAAGCTTTGCCCTTCCCAGTTGTCCCCTTTTGGCCCTGTCTGTGTTGGTGGCTTGGGAGAGAGCTTCAATAACTTTGAATGCGTTAGTTTCCCACAAATTTCTCGTTTCCCACCTTAGACACACACACAATTGTCACAACCAACCAAACCCAACCACTGGACAAAAAAGCCTACTCTTGTTCATTCATTCCTCTGGACCAAAAGGGCTTTGGTCTTCCTCAATGACATGTGTCCTCACGCAAACCGCTCGCTCTCCCTAGTTTTATACAAAATCTCCATTGGACCCACCCTTGCTGAGACTGAGGACCTAAATTATAAAAATGAATTAATGATACTTATTTTAATTTTTTACTTATTAAGGATTAAATTATAAAAATGAAATTTTGAATAGTAAATGGTGAGTTAATTAGAAGAAAATCGTGTTAAGATTATGTTCGTACTTTATTGTTTCCAAGCTTGGTGTGCTGTATCGGAGCTGGAAGGTTCTGTTGTCATTCATTTGGTTCATAATCTAAGCTTCCAACTGTAGTGGCCTCATCCTCTCAACTTCCACGTGCCATTTTAATTTTTATATTACATCTCAGACGCCTACAAATTTCGTGTATCCCACGCTCCCACTGCATCTACCATTCTACTTTCCATTTTCATTTTTATGTGTTATATATATATTTGAATAATATTTTATATAAAAATAAAAGTAGGTATTCAATATTCTTGAGTTTGACTTTGTGCTTTTCCAAGAGGTTTAACTTGAAGCCATTAGAAAGAATCGCAGTTCCTTGTCTAAATCACCACATAAGTCCGAACATCGCAATCTCTTGCGAGAAGTACGAAAGTGAAAGCTTGTATTGTTTTCTGGATCATTCAACTTTAGAAGTTTCTTCCGAGACGTTGCAAGCTGAGCTGACCCCACCCCACCACTCTTGTTAGAATAACTTTCTTTTTTAACTGAACAAGGCAAACCTGTTATCATTAATTCGTAAGAGTTTTTGTTCGTACTAATTTAAGCATACAACGTTAATTACCTCTTTATTGTTCAAACCATGGAAAAGGTTTTGTCGAGGAGGTGAGGTGAGGTGAGAGTGGAGAATAGGCGTGGGGGGGTTGAAACTTGAAACATAGTAATGGGCCGCATATGCATGTAAAGAGTTAAGAGACCCTGGCTCCGCAACAAAAGTAGTACTAGTAGATAAGCTACCGACCTTTACTTTCCAACTACCAAAATAGAAACTCTGGCTTCTCATATTTAAATTCATTGTTCAACTTATTCGGTGATGCGTGTTTCACGATACGAAAGGTTATACACACTTTGGAAAGGGAAGGTTGTCCCTATTATCTAAATTAATGGATGATGGATCCAAGAACAAGAAGCCATGTGCAACCACCACCTTCTTCATTTCGTTTCATATCATTGATAATGTCACTCATTTAGAAATTATCGCCAGCCATACATGTCATTGATCTACTTGTGGATAATTTGTCACCGAATGCATTGCTAACATAGTGACTATGTATTCTTAGACTAGGGAAGAAGCATATGTTAAGTGTATTCCAATACGTCTTTTTCTTTCTTTAACCGTGCTGAGATAATTAATCAGAATTAACGCAATCCAATTCTCGACTATGCAATTTTGTTTACTTGTATTTTTCCTAAAAACATTTATCGAGAAAAACCAAAAAAGTTATAACATTACTCAATTATATTTTAAATTTTTTAATTTTATTTAATCTGTAATCACTTTTATGACAATTTAATATATCGTCTTGTTTTATCCAAATTTTAAAACATTGATCAAATATATTCCCATTTTTTAACTTCTAAACAATATTAACTAGTTAAAATTATTAAAGACTAAGTAGAAAGTTACGATAACTATCTTTAAATTAAATTAAGTCCCTATCCTTTTTTATTGTAAATAAAGCGGGCGAAGCCTGAAAAGAAGTCTCTAACTAACGAACATAAGTAATACCAGTAACATCATGAAAAAGCCACGAGTTCACTGCATCTGGTGGGTTAACTAAGGGATGAAAATCCGGACTAAAGTCATAAGCATGATGGGATAAAGCATCGGCGACGAAATTTCCCTCCCGATGTATATGTGTAACCGAAATCCTCTCGAAAGACTTCATTCGCTTGTGTATTCGGGAAATCAGAGCTGCAACTAAAGCATTAACCTCATACTCTTTTTAATCATGTTAACGGCTAACAAATTATCACATTCAACTTGAACATGCCTCAAATTTAAACTCGCAGCGTATTCAAGGCTATGGAGGATAGACCACACTTTCGCATTTAGAATCGGACATCGACCAATGTTAACCACAAAACCGCCTACCCAATTACTATGGCTGTCGCTTACGACTCCTCCGCCATACGCTGCCATGCCATCAGCCGCTAGCGAGGCGTTGGTATTCAGCTTGAAAACTCCTGCCGGCGGTGTCGACAAATGCACCAACCGCTCCTCTCTTCTTGTCCCTAGTAGCCCTTGCTCGACACGCACCGCAACTACAATTTGCACTATCTATTGTGTGCCAACGCAACAAACAGCTTCAACAGTGAAGGCTGCTTCAACAATGAAAGCTATTGACTGTGAATCATCCCCCAGTCCCTATTCTTTCATATCTATATGATATATTGTATTGTTGGACTAATTAGTACATAAATCACGTAGATTTAACATATTAATGTAATTCTAATCCACGTGCACGAATGTTTTCAGAAGCGGAAAGGCTGTATCGGAAACACGTGGAAAATTCAACTTTGCAAGGGTATAGAACCTTCTAGCGTGCGACAAGGTGTTTGACTAATCTCACGAGGTTAGATGTTAAGTCAGATTTGATCCCCTCATTAATCAAAACCAAATTCAAATCTCAAATCATCCCAGACACGCGTTCTACATAATCGTTCCGTTGATCGTCTTGTTTTTTTTCCATAAACCTATGGATTAGGGCCCCCGAAATTCGACTAATTTTGGGCTTAAGTCATGATTGTGGTTTCAATATCTTGGGCCTGAGGACCATGGAGCGTGGCCCAATCCCATCTAAACCCTTCTGCTTCTTCTTCTTCGTAGAAACTAGGGTTTAAAGCTTAAGCTCTGGAACTGGAACTTTCGATTCCAGCAATCTCTTACTACCATTTTACCCTGAAATTAGTGAATTAGTTTCGGACCTACAATGGCGATGCCCAGACTGTTCGGTAGATCCAGGGTCATAGATAACAGGTCGAAGAAGTACTTGGAAGGACCGCTCTTCGACAAGCTGTTCGAAGAAGGTGGGTCCAATTTGAACGTGAGGAAACAGTTGAATCAGTTTCTCAAGAGCAAAAAACGTGTCTACAAGTGGGAGGTCGACTTTACCCTCAAGAAGCTTCGCGATCGCAAGCTTTATTACCCAGCTCTCAAGGTTTTGATTCTCTACCCAATGCCCCAATTTTTTGGAGCTTTTGCTAAAAATTGAGTCTTTTTGCTTCTCACTTACGGCGAACTGGGTTTGTTAGCTACAAAGTCTACGCTGGATTTGAATGGACATGCAATGTGTTGATACCCTTCTTTTGTTACGGTGCTTAGTAGTGCATTTAATTCATCAGTTGATTCATTGCATGGTTACTATTTACTGATTCAACTCTGTAATTAAGCTGAGAGCCCATAAGACAAATATGGGTAATTGAATGATCCTAAGATTTGCAGCTGATTGATTATCCAGTAGGTTCAGCTAAGTTTATTATTGCCAATAACATGAAATCTAATTGCACTTGTTCATTTAGAGGTAACAATGCCTGAAGTATTTTGTAGAGGAGATTGCACTTGTTCCTCAAGTAAGATGGGATTTTTGTGCTTAATTGGAAGAGAGATGAAGTATTTATCGCATTTTCTGATCATCTGCGCTGGCTTTATTCTACAGAGTTAGTTGATGTGCAGTCTTTTAAGTAGTATAATGTGAGAACTTGTCAAAATGAATTGTGGTTTTTGCTTTGTGAAATTAGAAGTGTCTGGTTTTCTATACCTCGATAACTATAAAACATCAACTCTCTTGTTTAATTTCCCCCCTTCTATTCATAGCTGTCAGAAACTATGTCGTCTAAGAGGGGCGTGAACAAGACAGTTCCTGATCAAGCTATACATCTTGATCTTCTTGCCAAAACTCTGGGCATTCCTGCTGCAGAAAATTACTTCATAGATCTTCCTGAAACATCAAAGAACCTTCTAACTTATGGATCCCTTCTCAACTGCTACTGTGATAAATTAATGACTGAAGAAGCAGAAGCTCTCTTTGAAAAGATGAAAGAACTCAATCTTGGTTTGACCTCCATGTCATACAACAGCCTAATGACCCTCTATACAAAAATTAGTCAGCCTGAAAGAGTACCAGGAATCATACAAGAAATGAAGGCTAACAGTGTAATGCCAGATTGTTATACATACAATGTGTGGATGAGAGCTTTGGCAGCTGTGAATGATATCTTTGGTGTTGAAAGAGTCATTGAAGAGATGAAGAGAGATGGCCGGGTTGCTGCAGATTGGACAACTTTTAGCAACTTAGCCTCAATCTATGTTAATGCTGGCTTATTTGATAAGGCAGAAAATGCACTTAAAGAATTGGAGAAGAAAAATGCACATCAGGATCTTTCTGCTTTTCAATACTTGATTACGTTGTATGGGCAAACAGGGAATTTGCTTGAAGTTTATCGAGTATGGCGTTCTCTGAGGTTGGCTTTTCCTAAAACTGCAAACATAAGTTACCTGAATATGATCCAAGTTCTGGTCAACTTGAAAGATTTACCTGGTGCAGAGAAATGCTTCAAGGAATGGGAATCAGGGTGCTCAACCTATGACATCAGGATTGCTAATGTTCTCATTGGGGCTTATGCAAAGGAGGGCTTGTTACAAAAGGCAGAAGAGCTCAAGGAGAGGGTCCTTAGGAGAGGTACCAAGGCTAATGCTAAAACATGGGAAATATTTATGGGATACCATTTGAGAAATGGGGATATCAATTTGGCAGTTGATTGTTTAGCAAAAGCTATATCTATTGGTAAAGGGGATGGTCACAAGTGGGTCCCATCACCTGAGATTGTTGGATCTTTTATGGAACATTTTGAGCAGCAGAGAGATGTTGATGGTGCAGAAGGTTTTGTTGAGATTCTGAAGAAGGCTGTGGATGGTGTAGGGTTGGAAGTGTTTGAATCATTAATAAGAACATACGCAGCTGCTGGAAGAAGAAGTCATGTGATGCGTCGCCGGCTGAAGATGGAGAATGTGGTTTTGAGTGAGCCAACCAAGAAGTTACTTGAAGGAATCTGTGTGGATTGAAATTGTATGTTGGACTCGTGTTATTTAGATTCTTGGAAGCCATACTTTCCAACGGTTTTGAAATGCTATTTTTCTTCAATAATCCAATTCCTTTTCCGATGTTTTGTTTTCTTGATATAAAAGAAGGCATATGATAGTGTGATACTTTAAATTGTCTAATACGGGAAAGGTTTAGCTTCTGCTTACACACTCTTGGTTAAAGACCTTAGCTTTCAAATTCCTTTGTAATTGGATCTGCGTGTAACTGTGGCGCACTTCAGTTAGAAAATGTTTTTTATATCCCTCAAGAGTATTGTGTGGGAATTCATTGTTAAGTCATTGAATGATGGCTGGAGTGTCTGTTGGTTTTCACCATTAACATGCTGACTTAACTATCTCGGAATGACATAGATTTAGCAATGTTGAGAATCAGAAGTTGACAACAGAAATTTCCAGTTCATACAACTTCATTTCTCCAGGTTTTAATGTCTGAGGAAAGCAACAAATGGTTGTGGTTTTCTGGTCTTTCCTGTTTCGGCAACTACCAAACCCGTAACAACTGTTCTGAATATTCTGAGTTGCGTAGAATCACATGCAGAAGCCCCTTGCCAAATAACCCTTATCCGTGGGCGTGCAACAACACTTGTCTACACGATCAGCAATGACACAAAGTAGAATATAATTTAAACAGATTAACAATGTTTTGATTTGAGTGAGTACTTTAACAAGAATGATGCTACTTGCTAGCTTTATTTGTACTCAAAATGTCAAAACGTAGTTGAGGAATAAGTGCAGCAAAGCGTCTCCGTTTTCATTTAAGCACAAAACGCAGATATGTAGTCGTTTGAGAACTGATTACCATCCATCAGCGTGCTAGTTACTGGGTCACCGTCATCATCCACGACAGCAGCTTTCGTTGGTGCTTTCTTCCTCCATTTCAAGCCAATTGCTGACCTAATTTATGTTAGAAGAAGTTATATATTACTTATAAAATAAATAATAAATAATATAATATTAGTAATTAGAATAAATTAAAATGTACACCTATAATTGATTTCATTTAGTTATAAAATTTCATTTATTTTTTTAAGAAAAATATAAATAAATTTTAATTTTTGGAGATTTTAATTTTAAGTTACAAACAAATATTAATTTATAACTTATAGTTTTTTTTTTGAATACCCTACTTACAAGAGGGGCTAGCAGAGA
>JANZXV010000003.1:9284158-9302643 GCA_027576455.1 Erythroxylum roigii
TTTAATTCGTTCACCTTAGCCCCTGTATTTTTTATTCTCATTCAAGATATCCCAATCAGGTATTTTCGGACAAATTTGCCCTTAAATTATTGAAATACATTTTTTTTAATCTCTTGATTCTAAGGGCAAATTTGTCCAAAAATACCTAATTGAGGTATCTTGAATGAGAATAAAAAACACAGGAGTTAAGGTGAACGAATTAAAAACACAAGAGCTAAGATGAATAATCAAATATATCACAGAAACTCTTTTATAAGATTTGCCATCATTTTTAAATGGTCTAAAATTTTAAATTTTAGACTGCAACAATAGTTATAGTTATATTATGATTTTAAGACGAAGACATTATCCCGATTTATCATATTTTAGTATGCATTATTTGTAATTGCTTTGTATTTTTCAAATTGTTGCAATAACTTTTGATTTTGAATTTTGATTAGGCAATGCAACCAGATAATAATATTGCATGGCTCCTGTACTTAATTAGGATGGAACTCATGTATGTGTCAAGCGAGCAATCATGGTGTCCCCAACTTGGACCCCGTCAAGTAAGCTTGATATGAAATACTAATGTTTTAGCAATTTTACGAGCGGCATAGAGGACCAAAAACTGCACATATCTATATTATCTTTAGAACAGTGGGAGCCATAGTTCCCCTTCTATGGGGGCTATAATTCTTGATGGTTGCATTGACTCTAGAAGAAGACCGATTGAATGACATGACATGAAATCCCACTTAAAACTTCTCATGCTTCAATTGTTCAACATCTTTAGTGCCATGATACAGTGGAAGTCAAGGAGATTTGTGGGATTTTGGGAGTGGAACCGAAAATCCATGTGGCTAGTACATATGGGGTCATTTGATTTTTCTATACCCTCAAAGAAGCTGACATCCAAATTGACCAATGCCCAATTTTTCTCGGTTAATTATAAAGCCAGTTGACTAAGACCTATCAACACCGTATGGCTAAGAGACAGCATGACGAAGACCCTGTTCTTCTGATATGGATTGATCAAAACCCCCACTAAGCACCAAAGTTGCTCTTTTTAGGCCAAAATATATTCTTAGAAGCCTCGAAAAAGATGAGCAGAAATGAGATATGGAATGTGAAATGAGAAATAGTGGCTTTTCGGCCCTCTCCATAATGACACATAGACATACATGGCTTGAACCCTATCCTAAGCTGATAGAATCAATAATCCTTCACCCCATTAAAGGGTCAAACTTTGTGTATAGGTTCTGGTTTAGGCCGGACCAAAAGTTCGATTGATCGGGCTTAGTACGAGTTGTCATAAAAGCGAGTCGCACAATCCTCATGTACTCCTTCAACTCTTCTCCATGATCAGACTCATTAGTAGGGGGCTTATGGTTGAGTCGGTCATGCTAGGCCCAAGCCCAAACTCAGAACCTCATGGGCCGACCAGCCCGTTCCTCGACATTGACCTAATCCCTACAGGTATTTACTATATAAACTCAGTACCTCATCAGGAAAGAGGTACGACTTCAAAACTCTCACAAAGACTGACTTGAGTGTCGGAGGAGCCTACCGGGGATCAACCCCAGGCGTGCCTTTATTTGTTTTGCAGGCATCCCACAAGTTAGATCTGTCAGAATTATGGACCCAGACAGTAACGTTCAGCCCCAGCAAAATCTGACTGAACCAGGTTCATTAGTTTTAACAAAGATTAAAGAAAAAAGGACACCGAACTAATATATTTCGATGGTACTGAAGTTGGTCTCACGATTACAAATTAGTGATCTAATTTTACTATTTTTTGAAAAAAGAAAAAGAAAAAGAATAAAGGACTATAAAATATTAACAATTTTCAAGAAAATCGTCAAAATTTATTTAGAATAAGTGTGACATTATTACATTTTAAAAAATTACAGGTAAAAAAATAGTAGTCACGAAACAAAAATAATAGGGATTAAAGTTTTTAAATTTAGGGTTAAGATGCTTACCTTTCTTTTCATTGTTTAAACAGAAAACTTTGAATAGGATAAGAAAGTTTCATAATCTAAGGCTCAAACAACTCCTCCAGACGGCTTCTGCGGGCCTTCACGTTCAGAACTCTGCAATGATATCATAGTTGTAATTACTTGACTTTGATATGCTTGAGCCGCTGATTTTGGTCAAGACTCTTTGGTCGGTCGGTTTCAAGTTAAAGAACCCCTTCAGCTTTCACATACTAATCGAAATAATCAATCCCACATCAGAAAAGATGCTTATTTTAAGGAACATTTATTTCAACCAAAGCGAATACTTTACTTGGTCCTCACACAAGATCAGTTACCAATTGTCAAGTAAAGGATTGCCATCCCTTAATATTGCAGTTCAAGAGCACAGATTAATGGTTCTGAGAATTTCTTCTTTTTAATTTGCTTGTTTCCATCAACTCGGGAACAAATTAAAAGCAAGCTAAGCGAAGAATAAGGAACAAGCAGCTGGCTAGCTATATATGAATTGGTGACATTGATATAGATTGCATGCATTTTTGATCTTGGAAGAATAAGCATCAAAGCATCTAGCTAGCTTTTGAATAGTAGTTAAAAGGTGGAATAATGGTAAAGTGAATTCCACTTAGTCCACATAAAAAGAAGAGAATAGAATCATGATAAAGAATGGTAGTAGTATAGAGTGTAAATGATGAATTTTAGGGCCTCCATTGGACACCATCCTTCCTTTTTTTTTTTTTTTTTGGTTTCCAACTTCATTTTCCTAATGTCTCTCTACGCCTACAATTTGTATACGTAGCTCCATTCATGGCATATGGTTCCACTCAATGATCCTTTCTCTGTATGTGTGTATCATATATTAAAATAAAAAAGGCTCTTGAAAGGTGTAAAAAGGAATGTTACAAAAGCTTCCAGGCATGGAATAGTGTTGTTAAGCAATGATTTTGTCTCGAGGGGCATGGTCAGCTTTTCAAGCAATAAGAAAATCCCATCACCGTTTGCATTTTGGAATATAAGATGCCAGCCCCATCACCTTCTCAAATTTGGTTATTTCTTAATAAGAACAGAAACAACCCAACTTTTAGCTTAAAATCTTAAGAATGATCTCAGTATATAACTATCACATTAATTTTTTAAAGTTCTATAGTTAATCATTTGATTAACGAGTTCTCCAAGTGCAAGCATACCTAAACACTGTTTTTTATTCCTTTTAAAAGGAAGAATGTTCCAATTGTGTTAAATCCTGGAGGGAGTCTCTTCGTGCTTAAGGTATAATTTTTTTTGGATACGTGCTTTAGGGCATAATGTCCTTGGTCCATCACTCCTTACCGCAAATCATGATGATGTTGCTGTAACAAAGTACATTTGAAGGCCTGGATTGTTGAATTGCTTGCAATTAGGAAGACAATGTTGTGATGTTCAATCATGGCCATACGTTGCATTGATTTGTCACCTGCAAGATTGCACATGTCGTCTGATCATGTCAGTCAGTCACTTCGTATGTGACTATCAAATCTAAGCTTCGGATCATTTGCTGGTAATTCGTAAATGTACGACAAAAAACAACTGGGTTCTCCTTGTGATGATCCAGTGGATATTGGACTGATGAGGGCCAGAGGCTTGTTATTAACATGCTAGCTTTAGTCTTAGTCCAATATTAGGTCCGTTGCCAGAGTTTGGTTTAGCTGAATTATCAACATCATGCTCATGGCTTTAAACCCAATGGGTTTCAGTTTTCATAAACAGCTTCCTTGTGGATACATACCCTTCATGATCGTACGAAACATTTAACATGTAATCCTACCTTCTTTGTGCTTTCCACAAAAACGACTCTTCAAAATCCAAATTTAGGGTTTGATTTTGGAGTTGGCCATAGTTTGATTTTAGAGTTTATAGATTTAGAGATTGCCAGTTGGCACATAATTCTATTAGGCATTTATTTATATGTCCAATAAAAATCTGACTTAACTGGTAATAAAAAGTTTTTATATGAATTGATTAGTAAATATACGATTGAAGTTAAAAAATAAAGTAAGACACGGGCGTTAAGTTGGAGAATATAAAACTTTTTAATATAGGGCGAATTGATCTTTGTCTAATTTCTTTATGACATATTGTATGTGACTCTATTGGAAACAACTTTTCTATTAGGTTAAAGTAAGATTGAATATTATCGGACCTCTCTAGATCTCGCTCCTCAGCGGAATTTCAATGGTGTTGAATGATGATCTTTGACTAAATATAAAATTTTATAAAAAAAACTACATTAATTTGTAAAATAAATTAACTTAAATGTTTACATTTCTCCCTCGCAGCGCCTGGTGCTAACGTGGAGCCTTAAAGAACGAATAAAAGCATACTAAATGCTTTACTCAACTAGCAATTGGCATGAGCTTATAATATTTTGTGCATCCCAATGATTTCCCAATCAACCAAATCTTTGACTAGCTGGTCCTGAGTGTCCTGACTCCTGACTGACTGATTCTGATGTTGATATGCCACTGAAGTTGGTCCTCCAAAACAAACCAATCTCTTTACTTTTGGAGGCGCTTCTCAGCGATAGCTAGCATACAGACAAGATGATATTGATGGGACTAAACCCACTTATGAATTTGTTAATAGGAACTTGTCCCTTTTCTTTTAATCTATTTCATGCAGGACCAATATCAATAAGATTTGTGTCAAGAATGGCAGTAGGTGATTGTCTCGGGCAGTATAGGCACAGCACACAGGACATCTAGTGCGTATCAGATAGAGGAAATAAAAAAATCCAATTCTGCGTGCTGTGAAGTTGTCCAATTCTGCGTGCTCTAAAGTTGTGTCGTGCTGTATGGCTATAAAAGCCTGTCCAAGTGCCAAAATGCTTCAAGCTGAGCTAATCAGAGAGAAATGGAGTTTAATATTTTCAACTTGGCTGCACCAACAGTTTTCCTGGTTTTCATCAACCTTGTCTTCTTTGGCCAGGCAGTAGAAACACCAAAGTACACAGTGATACAATCGGAATCTGATTACGAGATCAGACTTTACAAAGACATCTCCTGGATGTCGGCTCTTGTCCAAGGAACCTCCTTCCAGAAATCCACCAAAGATGGCTTCCACGGGTTTCCTCTCATCACCCTTTAACCCTGCTTGTTTCCTACTATTCAACACACGTATACATACCAACGTTTTAAATTGCAATAGCATCCTGGAATTGTGGTTCTGTAGTTGGAGTGTATTCCCAATAATGCATTGTTTTTCTTGGTCTTTTTTCAACAGGATTTACCAATACATTAATGGGGCAAACCTTAACAGATCTCAGATACCGATGACAGCTCCTGTTTTAACGACCATCACTCCATCGCAACAAGGGACGTCCTCCATGATGTACCGTGTAAGACTGTTTGTCTCAATCAATTACGGAGTTGCTCCTCCTCAGCCAAACCCAGAACTTAATTTGCAGCTAGATAAGTGGAGGGCTCGGTGCGTGGCGGTGAGGAAGTTTTCAGGGTTCGCCGGAGACGATAACATCGGAAAAGAACTGGAAGCTCTGGTGAGCAGCATAAAAGGGCACTCGGGTGCTGTCTTGGAAGATAAAGCTTCGTATAGTATAGCTCAGTACAACAGCTCTGGCCACCTTTCGGGGCGTTTGAACGAGGTGTGGATGTACGTGTCAGGCGTAAATGCAGAGGGGAGTTTATGTTGATTTGTCGCAGAATGTGTTATATGAAGCTGAAGAATAATGTAGATACATGTTTGTGCTTGTGACTTGCGACCACGAGCATTGACTTTGCACAAATGTCCGTTCCATGCATTTTTGGCAAAGACCTGACCATATTTTATCCTTCACACTACGTACCCACTACGCTATAAGCGTTAGGGCAGTCCTACTTTGACTTAGATCGTTTACTAATTGGAGATTAAATTTTTGGGTGTGATTTTCAAGCAATGTTTTTCATGTGCGAGCTAAAATGAAAATTCAACTGCAAGTAAGCAAAATGCAAAAGCCATATTATCGCAGATAAGATGGATATACTAGTGGGTGAAACAGATATTTTATTATTTTAAACAGATACATAAGATGTTATACCTCCGTACTCAGATTATTTGGTATAACCTCCCGTCCTTATATTTCCTCTTTTATTCCTCTTCAGCTCTTTTATGGTATATTTTTAACTTACACATTTTTATAGGCCAAAGCCGGTTTAGAAAGTACCGTGGAAGGGAATTATAAAAGAAAAAGAAAAAAGAAGATTACATCTGAGGTCTTGTCTGAACAACATAGACCTTGCCATCTCTTATCACACCCTCAATGTCTTGAGGCGATCCGTATAGCTCCTCAATTGCACTTCCTGCTCGAGCAATACTTGATAGAATTGATTTTTGGAAGTTGTTATCATTAATCAACGGATCAGACGAGTAATCAATCACAACTTTCTCTTCTTCATCCATTGGGACACTGCAAAACAAGATCATCTACATCAGAAGAAAGAAAGGAAATATCATATTAATTGCTACATAACAATTATCCTCTTGTGAATTCCAGAATTGGCTCCGCTACATTTTGTGACGAAGATACCAAGGATTTTACCTATCATAAAGGCCTGCACCAGCATAACCTTCCAAGTCTTCTCCATTTGAGTCGGATCGGAAAATAATAGACCGTCTTATAAAGAGACCAATGGGTTTACTTGGGTAACCCAACACCTGAAACATATCACAATCATAGTTCAGATAGGGAAATATAGGCCACAAGGCACAATGGTTTCTTTTAGGAAGTCAATAACCAGTTGGCTGATAACACTTCTCTAAAGATGAGATAAAATTTCTACAAGTACGAATAAATTGAGCACTCATAATCGCACTTGTCCTTCTTCATGCCTATGCTAAATCACATCCTGGTATATTACAAATCTTTCACATCCTGGTATATTACAAATCTTCCTTACCTGAGGAGAGTTCAAGTCATTCTTCTTGCAGACAAAGCTCAATGCACGGCCAGGATATGCTCCAACAAGAGTTTCTCCGAGTCCTTTCACGACCTATACAAGCAGAGAATGCGATTTAGATGTAAGTTTACTTCTTTTCTGTAAGATGATTCAAGGTCCAAAGGAAAAGCTGTCTTTGGATCGCTGGAAATTCATTACTTCTGCATATATCTCTGATGAGTCGCCTGAAGATGGATTAGTTGTGTGGATAACAAACGCATAATCAGCATTTATCACTTCCTGAACCAGGACAGCCATGCAGAGATAGTCATGATCTAACAGCACTTTCCTTGTGCTGAAGTATGCTCTCTCATTCCATTTTGAAGCCCAGACCTGATAAAATAGTAGACACAAAATCAACACAGGCATAAGAGTTAAAAGCAATTAGATGTCTGTAGGAGCCTGGGGCAGGTTGATGCAGCCAGGCATGGTTATCATCAGGTCCAAGTTTGTACAACATTATCACATGCTCATTAAACTCGTCAGAAAGAATTGAGAATTTACCAATATTATTGCTTGTCATCAGTCATACACAAGTAACCTCTGAACATGCATGACGAACATGGAGGAATACTAACTCTAAGCATTCCCACGGACCACAAAAAATGATGCTTACGATAAAATTACTACAAAAATAATGCAATCAACAAAATGAGCAAAAAGAAAAATGTGCTTTACTCCCATATACTAGGCATCACAATGTTGGCACATGCAATTTTGACTATGATAAGCATCCAACCTTCTTAATGGCCAGCCATGCTTGCTCCCATCGCTGCTCACCTTCATCACCTGGCCAAGGCATCCCAGAAGCTTTCATCTTGGTCTTCAACTCTTGTACCTGTAATTGACTCTAGATCATGATCGATGGTTTCCAAATGGATGTACAGTATACAGTGGACTTCTTGATTATTCAACTTACATTTAATAAGGAAAACGATAAGAAAAGAAAGCCCGAATCTGCTTCTTTGGAAGGTGCAAAAATCAGATGGTACATGCATCTTATGAAACTGGGGTTAAAAAAGGAGTCGATTCACACAGGTACCAAGATACTGTTCCAAGTTACGACTATTTTTAGATCCATCAATAGTTTGGATCAAAAGGGGAAAATGTCTGAGAGGGATGAAGTTGGTTAGCCAAAAGCTACAGCAAGTCAGAATTGATTAAAGCCTTTTTTAAGATATCCAACTATTTGAAGCACTCGTTATCACAGGCTGTTGCTTGTGACATGGGAAAAAATAGCATCTGAACGATTTCATTTGCAAGATATGTTTTTCATTTCTATTCTTTAGGCTGCAACTTGGTACAAAAGGGAGAGTTATTAACTGAACCGTTCATCTCAAGCATTGAAGGCAATCTCAGTACAAGGACGCACTTACTAATTTCAGCTACAACAAACATCAGATATTGTTAATGAAAAATACCAGCTGTGGTGGTGCGGTCATCTGTAGAACTGTCTCTCGAATTTTACTAAGGGCACTATGTTCTCCTTCTCTTAACTTTTTCTTCAAAGATTGCAACTTCTTGGACACATCCTGCCAATCAAACATACATAGGGAGAGCATGTCAGACACAGACAAGACTGTCACAGAACTTGCCTAGACTTGGAAATAACCAGGACATAATTGCACATAATCAACCCAGGGGTGGATACAAAAAGCAACCGAACGTGGCAATGAAGTTGGACCAAAGAAAGCAAATTGATCCAATTTCATTGCCACGTTCAGCTGCTTTTGGTACAAAGAGTACAGGAAATATGTAACAAGCAAGGGAAGTCTTATTACATTAAAAATCTTATTGCTCGCTTACACAAAGAGAGTTGAAATATGGTAAAAATTTCCCAGAGATCAATAATACAAATTTGTAACATAAAACAAATACGGGAACTGAAAACACAAGGAAACTTGTTATAATTACCTTATTTAAAACATCTGAAAGAGCTTTCTCAAAAACTCCAAATGGTAAAGCAACTGAGGTCGGGATTCCAACCCAAGATGGCACTTTACCTTTAAGATATGAGATATTCCGTGATTTTGCACCAACCTAGTGGAAGGATCCAAATGAAAAATTTAAGAAGCTCATAACAGAAATCAAACAATGACAAATAAGGTTCTTTCCAAACCTTACCATTTCACTGGTAAATTCCTCCGATGATATGGCATATTTGCCAGCAAAATGCTTTCTGGTCAACTTCACAGGTGATGGGCCAAGGTCTTTCACATTAGTGGAAGTTGGATCTGCCACTTCACCCTCTTTTAACTCACTGCCATTGAGCATTAATTTGATAATTATTTATGCAGTCATGCACATCTTTAGACATAGTATGCAATCCAAAACTAACATAGAAAAACAGAAGTACCAATAAAACATATCTGCAGACGTAGGTTTCAGTTGCAAAAATTTCCCTTCTTTTGCTTGCAGGTCCCTCAGAATATTTGGATCAAAGCAAGTAGCAAAGCAGACCTATCAAAATGGCAGTACACAACAATCAGATGTCACCCATGGTATTGAGCCAAAGATCACAATGCTGGATGTCATTACCTTGCAATTTCTTGCTCTTACAGAAACATGAGATAAGACATCTGGCATATCAGGAGTTAGCACAGCAACTGCACCATCAGGAATCTCTTCTTCCCCTTTTACTCTTGCTGCCACTAAAATTGTAGGGCGATCAAAAGTTTTGTTCTGTACCGTAAGCAGCTCATCCACCACAACAACATATCCAACAGCCTCAACTGGGCTGATAACCTGCCAACTGTTACCCACCAGTAAAAGTTAAACTTGGCCTTATAATTTGTAAGGCAGAAGAGTATATGCTGCAAAATTGAATAACTAGATCTGACTGTATAATTCCCTTGACAAAAAAATATTGGAATATAACTTAGCTTATTGGCATCGTTACCAGAGAAATTCAATCTTTTGAGGTGCTAACAAATTTCAGGCAGACGCAGTCATTGGTTGTGAACTAACCTTCCAAGATTAGCAGTCTTCCGAAGCACTGGATCAAGTCGGTTAAGAAGTGTGGACAGAACTACAGCTGATCCAGCACGGACAATCTCTTCAGTGAATATGTTCACCTGTAACAAGCAGTTATAAGGACATTGAAAATGTAACAATTTTGTACATAATGGAAGAAAGAGTTCACCACATCAAAGCTAACTAAATACATACAGCCCACTGGTCCACTCCGAGTACTGATCCAAGATAATCAGCTGAGGGTTGCAAAATTTTTTGGTACCATTCGGCCTTGTTAGCAAGTGAAAGCCGAGTTCTGTCGAGAACAGATTTTGCATACAAGGCCCACTGATCACTTTTTCTATTGAACATGGTAAGGGCATGCTTCCATTCCTGCGTAACCAAAGGACAAGTATAAAACGAAGATTGAGATTGTAATTGCATAGGTAAATGAGGAACAAATATAACCACAAGTACATCATGACTCAGGCCTCCAGAAAACCAAAAATGTAATTCACCTTCAAGCAGTAGACAAGATCTTCATTGTCATCCGATGATATGGCAAGATTTTCAACAACCAAAGAGATGAAATACATTATTTTCTGCAGAATGATCAACATTTAACAAAGAAAAGAATATATGTCATATAATAAGAATAAAGCAGTAGAATGGAATTCAGACACCAACAGATCAACGACTATAATGAATGATTCATGGACACAATTGCTGAACACCACCTCACCTCGGGTCCTGCATTGTTCAACTCTTCATAACCTCTTTCAATAGCAGTCCTAACAGCAGACTCAAGTGCGATATCCAAAAATAAAAGATCCTTCAGACGAGTGCTAGGCTTAATCAGTAATGGTCTAAACTCTTGGCGAGCCTCGAGAAGACCCTAAATTGGAAAACAAGGAAAAAGAAAAGGATCAAATCTCAACTTATAAATTCATAAAACAGAGGCCATATTTGATACATAAATATCCTATTACCTCAAGAAAGGCTTCCACATTTTTATCTTCCAAATGTTCTAGGACAAACTGCAGTAATCCCTGTCATGAAATACAAAAATAATCTGCCTCAAAAATCGGAAGAAAGATATCTCAACTTTAAGATTGAAATAAAGTAAACACTTACTGGAAATCCAGATGGCAAGCCTGGGATAGGATTAATCTGCACGCCAACCATGAAGCCTTGGCCCTATGGAGCAAGAAGCAAAAGTCTATAAAATCCTAATGAAATTTCATTGGGTAATAAAATGTCAGCCAACATCTGGTACTACCTCAGATTTGTAGCCCATACAATTAGCAATAGCAGATTCAAGATCTGCACCTGAGTGAACAGCCTGTAATTTAAATTGAATCAATCTTGCGAAGCAAACAAAAAGGATCAAAGCATATTGTTAAAAGAGGTATTTTCTTGGGAAGAAGGAAATAAGAATAAAGGAAAGTGGCTTTGTTCCTCTCAACTATCTTTTGGCTACAACGTTTTTCCTCTCATATTACCTTCTTTTCCTTCTTGTTACTTCATATTCTATTTTTTCCTTCAAAGTGGCTTTGTTCCTCTCAGCTATCTTTTGGCTACAACGTTATTCCTCTCATATTACCTTCTTTTCCTTCTTGTTAGTTCATATTCTATTTTTTCCTTCCACTTGTAAGAGATCTTAATGTCTCAAAATAAGCCAGATAGAGAATATTGATTATTAATAATGCTAAAAGTGATCGTAAAAGATATAACTTTTATAATCTCCACCATCCAAAAAGGTGAACCTGTACTCATAAACATATTCATTTCAAAACATATTCTTCCTGTGGTTAGTTGATCACCAAATTGAAATATCATTTCTTATAAGTAGAAAACAAGAGAAGCATGTATCAAGCTCTACGTAAGAGGTAAACTTCTAACATTAGAATTCTGATAACATACCTTCAAAGTTCTCATATAGTGTCCAAGGTCTCGCAAGAGGCCATCTCTTTGATCTCTTCTGAAATTTGGTTCTGAATGGATGGCACGATCATAACTCAAAAGTCGTTCTTTCGTTATTCCATTGTCATTCAAAGTTTTCCAGTACACACTGATGTCAAAGTCAGCTTTGATATAATCAATTAATGCCTGCAATGATCATTGTTAGTTCTTACATCTCATGACTTTATATGAAGATATATAGGGCTTGATTCACATTCCACATACCTGGCAGATTATAACATCATCTGGACTAGTGTTGTTATGTAATTTCTGATGCCATTCCTCCATCATTCCACCCTTGCAATCATTATTTCTCTTGAATTAAAAACAGTTTCTATTAGTCAAACATGAACTCAGCAAGAAATCTGAGAAAAGTGAAGAAATATCTAGAGAAAATTCAATAGACAAGAACAGCTGACTTGGATAACAAGGATCTCATCTCGAATACGTTGGCCTACATCCCCTTCACCTCCTCGACCAACTATAGACATAATCATCCTTACTAGTTCTCGATACTGTGGATATCCAGTGTATATATTCTGGAGATTATCTGTAAATCTATCCTGGGCTTTGCTGATTTCACTGCAACAGTAGGAAATAGACAATTATAACCATTCAAGATATTGGAGAATTGCAGATGGCTAATGTCAACTCAGTATCAGTTTGAAGAAATTTCATCACATCTCAATCGTCTGAAGCCCTAGTATATTGATCACCATGATGATTGATCCACTAGTTCAAGTACTCTTACCGTGGTTTGACGTTGTAATCTTTATTCCATATGAGCTGCCTTGTAGCCATAAACCTCATCCATACTAAGATCCCAGCGACACCCAATACGCCAGCATCCTTGGCCTGATCTATCAAATCTGCAGCAATATTAAAACTAGCAAAAGAAATGGAGAGTAAGGCCAACAACTTTCCCAACAACGAACAATCTGGAAACATAATTTATGCTAGCTCATTAAATCAACAAATTTATTCTCTGCTCCAATACAATATATCAATCAACTAAACTGAAATTTCATGCAACATCATGAATAAATAAAGACTGACAACTTTGTATTTCCATAAATTTAGATCATATGCATAAGTTTTTTCAAGAAACCATATCCAACATGCACAAAATAAAACTTAAATGTTAACATCTAACATGGAAAATAAGATGGGCCCTAATTTCTTAAGGAATGTCTTCTTGGGGACACTTTCTGATTTCCTTCACTTTTTACACCAAATACACCACTGGGAATGATAGTAAATCTACATCAATGTACTTGTATGCTTAAAATTGACTTTACAGTTTGCAATTACTACATACAATATATGGATAGCTCAAATGAAGTTCATTATGCAAAATAGACTACAACAAAAAAGGTGCTCAATTGAAAAGGTCAAAATATGATCCAAATGCAGATAACAGACCGGTGCATGAAAGACTTCTGAGCTTCTCTCTCCATTTCCACAATTCTATCCAACAAGGACTTGGCTGTACCTCTTCCATCACCAGCATCCTTTTAATTGAAAACAATCTAAGCTATTTATCCGAAAAATAGATAGTGAAAAAGGCAGAAAAAAAAAGTGGATGTTGTCAGAGTATCATCAAAAAGAGACCTTCTGAGCCTGCTTCAGTCCACTGTCAAACCCTACATAAAAGTCAGATCCCTTATCCTTAATCCATTTTCCATTTGACACAAGTACAAAAGGCATCCCGGCAAATTTATCATCTTCAAGCTCTATTTCAGTGCACTGTAACTGAAAATGGATGAGAGGAAAAGTAACATTAAATTCACGATTGAACTTGATGTAAACTTTTTAAGTGGAATGCTCAAATTTTGCTTTGGAATATTCTTCACATGTAATTATCGAACTATAGTGAAATACTGGATTCTCTATTCTATAAAAGACAAGATGCAACCAAATTTTACATTGCACACCTGGCAAGGAAGTTCTCCGTAAGACTCATTTGCTAATTGTGTTTCAGCAGCCTCACTAAAAGTAACTGAACCAGGTGGCAACACGCTTAGTGGTGGTGCCTGAAAAATCCTCATAAATTGATATAACCAATCAGCAAAATACAAGCGACAACATAGTTTTGGCTGCATCACATATATCATCTTGATAAATATTTCCAAGATAACAGTTCTTAAAATCTTACCGACCAATCTCTAGACCTTTTAGACAAACCCCAATGAAGAATAATTGGATCTTTGTAATCAGTTGCCAGATGGATTTTCAGCTTACCAGCAGCCTTGGTTACAAGTACCTGAGAATGTGTAGGGAGCACAAAAGTTTAAAGAGAAGTACAGCACAGATGTAAGAGTAACCTTAACTTAGAAATAACTCACAAATGCATTATTATCTCACCAGAATCTCCTTGTCTTCAAGTTTGAAGATTTGCTTTTTAAGAACATCACCACCATCTATCTTTTCTTTTTCAATAGCAAAAATCTCAACTGCCTTCACGACCTTTGATTCCACAGAAGATTCTTCAATGAAAGATTTAGTAGCATCATATTTAGTAATAAGCTGCCCTAAGTCTCTTTCTTTCCGTTTTACTCTTTCAACGGTAAAATATCTTTTAGTCTGCAACTGCTTTGAGACCTTAGTCTGTATCTCTCCTTTTGTTATTTTATTTCGTATCTCATCAAGAGAAGCACCTCTCTCCAGCTCAGTCACCAAATCTGCTCTCGCTTCCTCAAATTCTTTCTGCAAAGAAAATGTCATGGAAATAAGAATTATGCATAAGTAATGGCTACATTAACAATATTCATTTCAAATACACCCCACAAATAATTGGTCAATTCACAGCAGGAAAATGGTTATGGAAGATGCATTTCATAAACAAACCAGTTAAGAAAAAGTGTAATATTTACCAATTGCTCCTCTGGAGAATAATTGGGTTTCCCTGCTTTTTCCCATCTAATATAAGCTTGTATTTGTACAAGGTCATTAGGTATCTTCTCTTTTGTTTCAAAGACGGATGGCTCCTTACTTTCAAGCATATCATTTTTCTTAGTTAACTTAGCTCGGAGGTCCTCGATGGAAGTACCCTTGGCAACTTCCTCCAACAGCTCACTACGTGCAGCTTCATATTCCTCCTACAAATTCAAGAAAAGAAAAAAATAGTCTCAGCATGATTACAACAGGAAAAAGATGTACGATGTCAAAGAGGAGTCAGTACTAGTTGATTGAGCAGCTAGCCCATACTGAAAAAGAATACTTACCTTCTCTTGTTCAGGGGTATACATTTGTTTACCCTTTCTTTCCCACCTCAAATATGCTTGGATTTGCACAAGATCTTCAGGAAGGGAGACACTTGGTATAATCACCTTTTCTTTCATGGGTAACTCGATATGAAAGTTCCCACCATTATTTTTAAACCTGAAAATAGAAAAAAAAAAACCCCAATACAGAGATATAACCTTCAAGCAACTAGCTCGTATTAAGTAGTGCGAAGCAAATGATATTAAAATTAGCTAACCATATATTTTGTGCTTCATCAACTATGAGAAACTCTATAGCTTGTATTGCAGGATCCTCAATCTCTATTCTGACATAAGAACCGGAACCAGACTAGAGAAACACAGCAGACAACCAGCCAAAAGATCATTCAGTTGCATTAGTTGAAGATTTTCCATAAGATAACCCAACAATTTGTGGGCTTGAGATACTTACCTTCACAAAAGGAGTTCTAAGTGCTCTGTTCTTATAATTTTTTGTTCCATGGGGGTGATGAGATGGAAGCACCCACTTTCTGGAAAATATTGAAAATGATACCGTAAGAGGAATAGAATTTCTAATCAGCTATATTACGAGCAAAGAAAAGATGTGTACACCAGTATTTTAGCACGTGGACTTACTGCTTTCTATCTTGTATCACACCCCAATGTAGAAGCAAAGGACTGGTGCTGTTAGTGATCTGGATATTTACAGACAAGAAGGATCCAGCAGTGTGATTGCTAATAAAAACCTGCTCAGGGACATAAAGAATTAAATCTGTGTAAGTCTTATGTCATCCTATATGCTATTTGACACTAGGCATCAGAGATAGGTACTGAAGTTGGATTAAACTAATGAAGCCTCGTTTTATGTCAATGGTCAACAATAAGTTACCTGCAATTCACTATTTCCATCAAGCTTGAATTTTCCAGCAAGTTTCTGCAAGAAAGAAACTGTTAAACTAAGGAGCAGAAATCAGAAAATAAACAATTATTCAGATATCTACATCTCTCTTAGTCCATGGCTTATGTAAAGATTATATTCAGTGGAAAACAAGTAAAAAAGATAAGTTTCTGTTTATCCAACACTCATAAGAGCTTCCATTATGCAACAAGATCCTTTTTGTAAACAACACCATCACCTCAGCACATAACTCTTGTACCTCCCACCAGGAAAAGTAAATGACCATTTGAATGGAATTTTACCATAGAAAAAACAGAAGAATTAAAAGAAGCGCACTTGGCGGCAAAACCAGAAGATCGCAGGAAATACAAAATCATGATTTCCAACCGAAGTGAACTTCCCCAGTCCATGTCACAAAACTGTTCCAGGGCATATTTGATGACAAGCTGTTCCCAGACAATGAAGTACAGGACCATCTGAACTGTTATTGAGTTTGGCAAACATGCACACTCCAAGCACGTATTATCATTCCATCTCATAAGATTACATAAATACATTCTTGTCATAATTTAAAAATCAAGTGCTCAAATTTTTTGAAGAGGAAATCTGGAACACCAAATCTTCAATGCTGCCATACAATCAGATACACGAAGGGCTCTTAATTGGTTTGCAGATTTGTTAGCACCAACATTAGACAGAGGACTCTGTTCTTAAAGCTTTAGTACTATGATTATCCTACCCAGCTATAAAACTCTAATGACTATTAAAGAGATGCAGAAGAGAAAATGCAATCATTAGCTAACCTCAGATGCTGGATCCGTAGCCAATACAGCACGAGGAGAAATTGCAACAGGGTGATGCATTCCAAAGGCTACTTTTGATTTTCGCAATTTTAACCTGCTACCATAAAAGTTTGTCAACAATCCAGACCTGTGTACCCGCGAGGCTGGTTGATTTATAGTTGCAGATTGGAACAAAGAGTTTGCAGGAATTCCAGATGAACTGAGTTTGCTTTGATGCTGAAAAACCCCATGTCGAATCAAATTCTGGTGGAATAAATTATGGCCTATGCTATTACTCATATTCCTCTATACAGTTAGCTCTCAAGAAATCCTGGAATAAGAGCACAAATCTTGATTAAAAAAGATATAAAACTTGAAACAGAGTCAGGAGAAAAAAGAATGATTAAGTATATAGCTAACGTATGTATGGGAATCGTATCAAGATTCAAAATTCACGAAACAAGTAAACACAGGTTTCTGCGGCCTACATACAAAGCCTGTTTGATCCTCGGCTAAGCTTCCAAAATCTGAAGAAATGGAGCTGCAATTTCCAATCAAACAGCTATGTCCAGCTCTATCTTATACGAATCACTGAAGAACTAACCTCCACAAAACTGCATTAACATGTACTCAGCAACCTCAAAAAAAGAAAATATTTAAAAAATTCAAATTGTTATAGTCGTAATTTAATCTTTCTGAGAAGAAAAAACACTTGAAAACAGTTAAAATCCAAAAATAAAAAAAAGACGGCAACAAGTAAGCATTCGGATCCGCTACCATTCCCACGCAGATTCAGAAAAAGTACGAGCACTCCAAAACAGAAATTGCAAGTAAAGCTCACAAATATAGGCAAATCATGTCAAGAAGAATTGGATTAACTGATGAGCATACCTTCCTATATTGAATTTAACGAGAATATACGATCCGATTCAGAAGTAGAAGAACAACGAGCTAGCGAGAGAAAGAAAGGAGAGTGTTCGACTAATTTAGAAAGTTCGGGCGGGTCAGTGAGTGAATAAAAATCGAGAACGGAATGGTCGGTTACGTAAGTGATTCGGCGCTTAATGATGTCCGCAGGACGCTTGTCGACCCGTGATACGGCCACGTTGCTCAAATGATAGAGATCGAAGAGCTTGTCACGTGCGATGTGTTGGGGTTCAAGCATGGGGTCCGTGAGCATCGGAGATTCTGATATTTAATACTTTGGCACTTCATTGCCCCGGGCTTTTCCGGTAAATTACTGCATGGGCCATTGACTCCTGAGATTTTATAGAGCATATGCGTGTTTATATATGTGTGTGTGTCTAAAAATATTTTATTTGATAGTTAGAAAAAGATATTTTGTTCTTAAATGAAATAATATATGGTTAACGAAATTGGTCCAATTATTATTACTCCCTAGTCCCTCCTATTCAAAATAAGTGTCGTTTTAGAGGAATTTTTATCATTCAAAATAAGTATCGTTTGTAAATTTTTATGCATATTTATAATTTTACTTCTAAAATTATCTTAACATATACTCCCTCTTATTCATAACAAGTGTCGTTTTAGATACATTTTAATTATTCAAAATAAGTGTCATTTTTGACTTTATATACATGTTTACAATTTTATTTACAAAATTAACCTTTAATTTCTCTCATATCTTAATTACACATATTACACAGATTATATTTTCAAGACACTTTAATATATAATTAATAAGGGTATATCAGACATTTCATTAACTTTCTTAATAAGTG